>PVJL010017110.1:0-19145 GCA_004026885.1 Lyroderma lyra | reverse complement strand
GATACTTTTTCAGTGTCCTGACACCTATGAACGTCAACGTACTGATTCTCTCTTTGATTCGAGATTCTGAATGTGACGGCATCACTTTCATTGACCCTTCTTTCACCTTTCCCCTAAACCTAACCCTAGCCTTCTCCCCATTCCAGAGAGTCAATATGACATACAGGGACACTTTTCCAATGTTCTGACACCTAAAAACATCAAAGTAATCACCCTAATTTTGAATCGAATTTCTGAACTTGACGGTATCACTTCAATTGAGACTATTTCCACCGTTCCGATAACCCTAACCCTAGCCGTCGCCCCAGGCCTTTTTAACAAATGACCTGAAGGGAAACTTTTTCACTGTCCTGACACCTATGACATCAAAGTACTCACTCTATCTTTGATTCGGGATTCTAAATGTGATGGTACCACTTTAATTGGCCCAACTCTTTCCGTTCTGCTAACCCTAACCCTAGAGGCATCCCCAGTCCCTGAGTGTAAATATGACGTACAGGGACACATTTCCAATGTCCTGACACCTACAAACATCGAAGGACTCACCCACACTTTGACTCGAGATTCAGAATGTGACAGTATCACTTTAATATACCCTTCTCTCATCGTTCTCCTTACCCTAACCCTAGAAGACTCCTAAGCCCCAGAATATAAATAATACCTTCAGGAGCACTTTTCCAATGTCCTGACACCTAAGGACATCAAAGGACTCACCCTGACTTTCACTCGAGATTCAGAATGTGACGGTATCACTTTCATTTACCCTTCTCTCACCATTCTCCTTACCCTAACTCTAGAAGACTCCCAAGCCCCAGAACGTAAATAATACATTCATGGACACTTTTCCAATGTCCATACACCTACGGTCATCAAAGTAATCACCATAACTTTGACTCGAGATTCTGAACGTGATGGTATCACTTTCATTGACCCTACTCTTACAGTTCGGCTATCCCTCACCCTAGGGGAATCCCCAGTGCTGAGTGTCAATATGACATACACGGACACTTTTCCCATGTCCTGACACCTACGAACATCAATGTAGTCACCCTAACTTTGACTAGAGATTCCGAATGTGACGGTGTCATTAATAATTGACCCTACCTTCACCGTTCCGACAACCCTAACCCTACCATCGCACCAGGCCTAGTGTGTCTAAATGATATAAAGGGAAACTTTTCCTCAGTCCTGTCAAGTATGAACATCAAAGAACTAACTCTAAATTTAACTCGACATTCCGAACGTTATGGAATCACTTTAATTGACCCTACTCTTATCTTTCCCCTAACCCTAACCCTAGCCCTCTAACCAGGCCCACTGTATCAAATTGACCTTCTGGGATACTTTCTCACTGTCCTGATACTTACGAACATCAAAGTATACACTCTATGTTTGATTCGAGGTTCTGAATGTGATGGTATCACTTTAATTGACCCAACTCTTTCCGTTCTGCTAACCCTAACCCTAGAGGCATCCCCAGTCCCTGAGTGTCAATATGACGTACAGGGACACATTTCCAATGTCCTGACACCTACAAACATCGAAGGAAAAACCCACACTTGACTCGAGATTCAGAATGTGACAGTATCACTATAATACACTCTTCTCTCACCAGTCTCCTTACCCTAACCCTAGAAGACTCCCAAGCCCCAAGGAGCAAGTAATACCTTCAGGGACACTTTTCCAATGTCCTGACTCCTACGAACATCAAAGTACTCACCCTAAATTTGGCTCGAGATTCAGAAGGTGACGGTATCACTTTCATTTACCCTTCTCTCACCGTTCTCCTTACCCTAACCCTAGAAGACTCCCAAGCACCAGAGAGCCAGTAATACCATCAGGGACACTTTTCCAATGTCCTCACTTCTACGAACATCAAAGTACTCACACTTACATTAACTCGAGATTCAGAATGTGATGGTATCACTTTCATTTACCCTTCTCTCACCGTTCTCCTTACCCTAACCCTAGAAGACTCCCAAGCCACAGAATGTAAATAATACCTTCAGGAACACTTTTCCAATGTCCTGACACGTACGAACATGAAAGCACTCACACTAACATTGACTCGAGATTCAGAATTTTACGGTTTCACTTTAATTTACCCATGTCTCACCGTACTTCTAATCCTAACCTTGGAAGACTCCCAAGCCCCATAGTGTCAATAATACCTCAGGGACTACTTTCCACTGCCGTGACACCTAGGAACATCAAAGAATTCACCATCACTTTGACTCGGGTTTTGGAACGTGATGGTATCACTTTAATTGAACCCAGTCTCACCGTTCCGCTAACCCTAACCCTAGCCTTCTCCCCAGTCCCAGAATATCACTATGACATACAGGGACACTTTCTCTGTGACCTAGAACCTACAAACATCAAAGTACTCACCCTAAATTTGAATCGAGATTCCAAACGAAACGTATCACCGTTCCGCTAACCCTAACCCTAGCCATCTCCCCAGGCCTAGTGTGTCAATATGACCTATAGAGTCATTTTTCCACTGTCCTGAAAAGTACGACCATCAAAGTACTCACCCTAACTTTGACTCGAGATTCCAAACGTGAAGGTATCACTTTAATTGACCCTAGTCTCACCGTTCCGATAACCCTAACTCTAGCCGTCTCACCAGGCCTAGTGCATCAAAATGAAGTAAAGGGAAACTTTTTCCCTGTCCTGACAAGTACGAACATCAAAGAACTCACCCTAACTTTGACTCGGGATTCCGATCGTGACGGTATCAATTTTATTGACCCTACTCTTACCTTTCCCCTAACCCAAACCCTAGATGTCTCCCCAGACCCAGTGTTTCAAAATAACCTACAGGGATACTTTCTCAGTGTCCTGACACCTACGAACATCAACGTACTCATTCTGTCTTTGGTTCGAGATTCTGAATGTGACGGTATCACTTTCATTGACCCTTCTCTCACCTTTCCCCAACACAAACCCTAGCCTTCTCCGTTTTCAGAGAGTCAATATGACCTACAGGAACAGTTTTCCAATGTTCTGACACCTAAAAACATCAAAGTGCTCACCCTAATTTTGAATCGATTTTCTGAACGTGACGGTATCACTTCAATTGAGACTTTTCTCACTGTTACGGTAGCCCTAACCTTAGCCGTCGCCCCAGGCCTCGTCTATCAATATGACCTGTAGGGAAACTTTTTCACGGTCCTGTCACCTACGAACTTCAAAGTACTCACTCTATCTTTGATTCTGGTTTCTGAATGTGACGGTATATTTTAATTGACCCAACTCTTTCCGTCCTGCTGACCCTAACCCTAGAGGCATCCCCACTCCCTGAGTGTCAATATGACATACAGGGACACATTTCCAATGTCCTGACACCTACAAACATCGAAGGACTCACCCACACTTTGACTCGAGATTCAGAATGTGACAGTATCACTTTAATATACGCTTCTCTCACCGTTCTCCTTACCCTAACCCTAGAAGACTCCCAAGCCATAGAATGTAAATAATACTTTCAGGAACACTTTTCCAATGTCCTGACACCTACGGACATCAAACTACTCACCCTAACTTTGACTCGAGATTCAGAATGTGACGGTATCACTTTCATTTCCCTTATCTCACCGTTCTCCTTACCCTAACCCTAGAAGACTCCCAAGCCCCAGAATGTAAATAATACCTTCAGGGACACTTTTCCAATGTCCAAACACCTACGGATATCAATGTAGACACCATAACTTTGACTCGAGATTCCGAACGTGATGGTATCACTTTAATTGACCCTACCCTTACCGTTCTGCTCACCCTCACCCTAGGGGAATCCCCAGTCCCTGAGTGTCAATATGACATACAGGGACACTTTTCCCATGTCCTGACACCTACGAACATCAATGTAGTCACCATAACTTTGACTCGAGATTCCGAACTTGACGGTATTATTTTAATTGACCCTACCTTCACCGTTCCGACAACCCTAACCCTACCGTCACACCAGGCCTAGTGTGTCAAAATGATCTAAAGGGAAACGTTTCCTCTGTCCTGTCAAGTACGAACTTCAAAGAACTCACTCTAACTTTGGCTCTAGATTCCGAACGTGATGGTATCACTTTAATTGACCCTAATCTTACATTTCCCCTAACCCTAACCCTAGCCATCTAACCTGGCCCAGTTTATCAAATTGACCTTCAGGGATACTTTCTCACTGTCCTGATACTTACGAACATCAAAGGACTCACTCTATCTTTGATTCGAGGTTCTGAATGTGACGGTATCACTTGAATTGACCCTTCTCTCACATTTCCCCTAACCCTAAACCTCGCAGTCTCCCCATAATAGAGGGTCGATACGACATATAGGGACACTTTTCTAATGTCATGACACTTACAAAGATCAAAGTACTCACCCTAATTTCAATCAATTCTTTGAACGTGATGGTATCATTTAATTGACCCTATTCTCACCGTTCCGCTAACCCTAACCCTCGCCATTGCCCCAGGCCTAGCATATCAAAATGACCTAAAGGGAAACTTTTTCACTGTTCTGACACCAAGAACATCAAAGTACTCACCCTACCTTTGACTCGAGATTCCGATCGTGACGGTATCACTTTCATTGGCCCTACACTTACCGTTCTGTTAACCGTAACCCTAGAGGAATCCCCAGTCCCTGAGGGTCAATATGACACAAATGGACACTTTTCCAATGTCCAGACACCTACCGACATCAAAGTAGTCACCATAACTTTGACTCAAGATTCCGAACGTGATGGTATCACTTTAAATGACCCTACCCTTACTGTTCTGCTAACCCGCACCCTAGGGGAATCCCCAGTCCCTGAGTGTCAATATGACATACAGGGACACTTTTCCCATGTCCTGACACCTAGGAACATCAATGTAGTCACCCTAACTTTGAATCGAGATTCTGAACTTAACGGTATTATTTTAATTGACCCTACCCTCACCGTTCCGACAACCCTAACCCTACCGTCGCACCAGGCCTAATGTGTCAAAATGATCTAAAGGGAAACGTTTCCTCTGTGTTGTGAAGTACGAACATCAAAGAACTCATCTAACTTTGGCTCGAGATTCCGAACGTGACGGTATCACTTTCATTGACCCTACACTTACCGTTCGGTTAACCGTAACCCTAGAGGAATCCCCAGTCTCTGAGGGTCAATATGACATAAAAGGACACTTTTCCAATGTCCTAACACCTACGAACATCAAAGTACTCACCCTAACTTTGACTCGAGATTCCAAACGTGACGCTAACCCTTTAATTGACCGTACTCTTACCATTTCCCTAACCCTAACCCTAGCTATCTCCCCAGGCCCCGTGTACAAAAAGGACCTAAAGAGATACTGTTTCACTGTCCTGGCACCTATGAACATCAAAGTACTCACCCTAACATTGACTCGAGTTTCAGAATTTTACGGTTTCACTTTAATTTACCCTTCTCTCACCGTACTCCTAATCCTAACCCTACAAGACTCCCAAGCCCCAGAGTGTCAATAATACCTCAGGGACTCCTTTCCACTGCCGTGACACCTAGGAACATCAAAGAATTCACCCTCACTTTGACTCGAGATTCGGAACGTGACGGTATCACTTTAATTGACCCCAGTCTCACCGTTCCGCTAACCCGAACCCTAGCCTTCTCCCCAGTCCTGGAATATCACTATGACATACAGGGACACTTTCTCTCTGAAATAGAACCTACAAATATCAAAGTACTCACCCTAAATTTGAATCGAGATTCCAAACGTAACGTATCAACGTTCCAATGACACTAACCCTAGTCGTCGCACCAGGCCTAGTGGATCAAAATGACCGAAAGGGAAACTTTTTGACAAGTACGAACATCAAAGAACTCACCCTAAATTTGACTCGGGATTCGGAACGTGACGCTATGCCTTTCATTGACCCAACTCTTACCTATCCCCTAACCCAAACCCTAGCTGTCTCCCCAGAACCAGTGTATCAAAATAACCTACCCGGATACTTTTTCTGTGTCCTGACACCTACGAACATCAACTTACTCATTCTCTCTTTGGTTCGAGATTCTGAATGTGACGGTATCAATTTCATTGACCCTTCTCTCACCTTTGCCCAACCCTATCCATAGCCTTCTCCCCTTTCCAGAGAGTCAATATGACTTACAGGGACAGTTTTCCAATGTTCTGACACCTAAAAACATCAAAGTACTCACCCTAATTTTGAATCGATTTTCTGAACGTGACGTTATCACTTCAATTGAGACTATTCTCACCGTTACGGTAACCCTAACCCTAGCCTTCGCCCCAGGCCGCGTCTATCAAAATGACCTGTAGGGAAACTTTTTCGCTGTCCTGTCACCTACGATCATCAAAGTACTCACTGTATCTTAGATTCTGGATTCCGAATGTGACGGTATCCTTTAATTTACCCAACTCTTTCCGTCCTGCTAACCATAACCCTAGAGGCATCCCCAGTCCCTGAGTGTCAATATGACATACAGGGACACATTTCCAATGTCCTGACACCTACAAACATCGTAGGACTCACCCACACTTTGACTCGAGATTCAGAATGTGACAGTATCACTTTAATATACCCTTCTCTCACCATTTTAATTGATCCTAACTTCACCGTTCCGACCACGCTAACCCTATCGTCGTACCAGGCCTAGTGTGTCAAAATGATCTAGAGGGAAACTTTTCCTCTGTCCTCTCAAGTATGATCATCAAAGAACTCACACTAACTTTGGCTCGAGTTTCCGAACGTGACTGTATCACTTTAATTGACCCTAATCTTACGTTTCCCCTAACCCTAACCCTAGCCTTTTAACCAGGCCCAGTGTGTCAAATTGACCTTCAGGGATACTTTCTCACTGTCCTGATACTTACGAACATCAAAGTACTCACTCTATCTTTGATTCGAGGTTCTGAATGTGATGGTATCACTTTAATTGACCTTTCTCTCACATTTCCCCTAACCCTAACCCTAGCCGTCTCCCCAGAATAGAGTTTCCATATGACATATAGGGACACTTTTCTAATGTCATGACACTTACAAACATCAAAGTACTCACCCTAACTATCAATCAATTTTTATAACGTGATGGTATCTTTTAATTGACCCTTTCTCCCCGTTCAGCTAACCCTAACCCTCGCCATTGCCCCAGGCCTGGTATATCAAAATGACCTAAAGGGAAACTTTTTCACTGTTCTGACACCTAGAACATCAATATACTCACCCTAACTTTGACTCGAGATTCCGATCCTGAAGGTATCATTTTCATTGACTCTACACTTACAGTTCTGTTATCCGTAACCCTAGAGGAATCCCCAGTCCCAGAGTGTCAGTATGACATAAAAGGTCACTTTTCCAATGTCCTAACACCTATGATCATCAAAGTACTCACCCTAATTTTGACTCGAGATTCTGAACATGACGCTATCATTTTAATTGACCCTACTCTTGCCATTCCCCTAACATTAACCCTAGCCGTCTCCTCAGGCCCAGTGTACGAAAATGACCTAAAAGTATACTGTTTCACTGTCCTGACACCTATGAACATCAAAGTACAAACCCTAACTTTGACTCGAGATTCAGAATATTACGGTTTCACTTTAATTTGCCCTTCTATCACCGTATTCCTATCCCTAATCTCAGAAGACTCCCAAGCCCCAGAGTGTCAATAATACCTTCAGAGACTCCATTCCACTGCCATGAAACCTAGGAACATCAAAGAACTCACCCTCACATTGACTCGGGATTCGGAACGTGACTGTATCACTTTAATTTACTTCAGTCTCACCTTTCCCCTAACCCTAACCCTAGCCTTCTCTCCAGTCCCAGAGTATCACTATGACATACAGGGACACTTTCCCTCTGACCTAGCACCTACAAACATCAAAGTACTCACCATAAATTTGAATCGAGATTCCAAACGTAACGCATCTCTGTTCCCCTAACCCTAACCCTAGCCATCTCCCCAGGCCTAGTGTGTCAATATGACCTATAGAGTCATTTTTCCACTGTCCTGACAAGTACGACCATCAAAGTACTCACCCTAACTTTGATGCGAGATTCCAAATGTGACGGTATCACTTTAACTGAACCTACTGTCACCGTTCTGTTAACCATAACCCTAGCCATCGCACCAGGCCTAGTGGATCAAAATGACGTAAAGGGAAACATTTTCCCTACCCTGACAAGTCGAACATCAAAAAACTCACCCTAAATTTGACTCTGGATTCTGAACGTGAAGTTATCTCTTTAATTTACCCTACTCATACCTTTCCCCTAACCCAAACCCTAGCTGTCTCCCCAGACCCAGTGTATCAAAATAACCTACAGGGATACATTTTCAGTGTCCTGACACCTACGAACATCAACGTATTCATTCTCTCTTTGGTTCGAGATTCTGAATGTGACGGTATCACTTTCATTGACCCTTCTCTCAACTTACCCCAACCCTAACCCTAGCCTTCTCCCTTTTCCAGAGAGTCAATATGACAAACAGGGACTGTTTTCCACTGTTCTGATACCTAAAAACATCAAAGAACTCACCCTAATTTTGAATCGAATTTCTGAACGTGACGGTATCACTTCAATTGTGACTCTTCTAACCGTTACGGTAACCCTAACTCTAGCTGTCGAACCAAGCCTTGTCTATCTAATCATCCTGAAGGGAAACTTTTTCACTGTCCTGACACCTACGAACATCAAAGTACTGACTCTATCTTTGATTCGGGATTCTGAATGTGATGTTATCACTTTAATTGACCCAACTATTTCCGTCCTGCTATCCCTAACCCTAGAGGCATCCCCAGTCCCTGAGTGTCACTATGATATACAGGGACACATTTCCAATGTCCTGACACCTACAAACATCGAAGGACTCACCCACACTTTGACTCGAGATTCAGAATGTGACAGTATCACTTTAATATACCCTTCTATCACAGTTCTCCTTACCCTAACCCTAGAAGACTCCCAAGTGCCAGAGAGGCAGTAATACCTTCAGGGACACTTTTCCAATGTCCTGAAACCTACGAACATCAAAGTACTCACCCTAAATTTGACTCGAGATTCAGAGTGTGACGGTGTCACTTTTATTTTCCCTTCTCTCACCGTTCTCCTTACTCTGACCCTAGAAGACACCCAAGTCCCCGAATGTAAATAATACCTTCAGGAAAATTTTCCAATGTCCTGACACTTACGAACATCAATGTAGTCAACCTAACTTGGACTCGAGTTTCAGAACGTGATGGTATCATTTTAATTGACCCTACCTTCACTGTTCCGACAACACTGACCCTACCCTCGCACAAAGCCTAGTGTTTCAAAATGATCTAAAGGGAAAGTTTTCCTCTGTCCTGAAAAGTATGAACATCAAAGAACTCACTCTAACTTTGGCTCTAGATTCTGAACGTTATGGTATCAATTTAATTGACCCTACTCTTACCTTTCCCCTAACCCTAAAACTAGCTGTCTAACTAGGCCCAGTGTATCAAATTGACCTTCATGAATACTTTCTCTCTGTGCTGATACTTATGAACATGAATGTAGTCACCCTAACTTTGACTCGAGATTCCGAACGTGACGCTAACACTTTAATTGACCCTACTCTTACCATTCCCCAAACCCTAACCCTAGCCGTCTCCCCAGGCCCAGTGTACGAAAATGAACTAAATGGATACTGTTTCACTGTCCTTACACCTAAGATAATCAAAGTACTCACCCTAACTTTTACTCGAGATTCAGAATTTTACAGTTTCACTTTAATTTACCTTTCTATCACCGTACTCCTATCCCTAACCCTGGAAGATTCCCAAGCACCAGTGTGTCAATAACCTTCAGGGACTCCTTTCCACTGCCGTGACACCTAGGAACATCAAAGAACTCACCCTCACTTTGACTGGGGTTTCGGAACATGACGTTATCACTTTAATTGACCCCGGTCTCACCGTTCCCCTATCCCTAACGTTAGCCATCTCCCTAGGCCTAGTGTGTCAATATGACCTATAGACTCATTTTTCCACTGTCCTGACAAGTACGACCATCAAAGTAATCACCCTAACTTTGACTCGAGATTCCAAATGTGACGGTATCACTTTAATTGACCCTACTCTCACCGTTTCGATAACCCTAACCCTAGCCATAGCACCAGGCCTAGTGTGTCAAAATGACCTAAAGAGAAACTTTTTCCCTGTCCTGACAAGTACGAACATCAAAGAACTCACCCTAAATTTGACTCGGGATTCCGAACGTGATGCTATCACTTTCATTGACCCTAGGCCTACCTTTCCCCTAACTCAAACCCTAGCTGTCTCCCCAGATGCAGTGTATCAAAATAACTTACAGGGATACTTTTTCAGTGTACTGACACCTCCAAACATCAACGTACTCATTCTCTCTTTGATTCGAGATTCTTAATGTGACGGTATCACCATCATGGACCCTTCCCTCACCTTACCCCTAACCCTAACCCTAGCCTTCTCCCCATTCCAGAGAGTCAATATGACATACAGGGACACTTTTCCAATGTTCTGACACCTAAAAACACCAAATTACTCACCCTAATTTTGAATTGATTTTCTGAACGGGTCGGTATCACTTCAATTGAGACTATTCTCACCGTTCCGGTAACCCTAACCCTAGCCGTCGCCCCAGGCCGCGTATATCAAAATGACCTAAAGGGAAACTTTTTCACTGTTCTGACACCTAGAACATCAAAGTACTCACCCTAACTTTGACTCGAGATTCCGATCGTGACGGTATAACTTTCATTGACCCTACGCTTACCGTTCTGTTAACAATAACCCTAGAGGAATCCCCAGTCCCTGAGTGTCAATATGACATAAAAGGACACTTTTCCTATGTCCTAACACCTAACGAACATCAAAGTACTCACCCTAAATTTGACTCGAGATTCCGAACGTGACGCTATCACTATAATTGACCCTACTCTTACCATTCCACTTACCCTAACCCTAGCCGTCTCCCATGGCCCAGTATACAAAAATTACCTAAAGGGATACTGTTTCACTGTCCTGACACCTACGATCATCAAAGTACTCACCCTAACTTTACTCGAGATTCAGAATTTTACGGTTTCACTTTAATTTACCCTTCTCTCACCGTATTTCCAACCCTAACCCTAAAAGACTCGCAAGCCTCAGTGTGTCAATAATAACTTCAGGGACTCCTTTCCACTGTCGGGACAACTAGGAACATCAAAGAACTCACCCTCACTTTGACTCGGGATTCGGAACGTGGCGGATCACTTTAATTGAACCCAGTCTCACCGTTACCCTAACCCTAACCTTAAACTTCTCCCCAGTCCCAGAGTATCACTATGACTTACAGGGACACCTTCCCTCTGACCTAGCACATACAAACATCAAAGTACTCACCCTAAATTTGAATCAAGATTCCAAACGTAACGTATCACCGTTCCGCTAACACTAACCCTAGCCATCTCCCCAGGCCTAGTGTGTCAATATGACCTATAGAGTCATTTTTCCACTGTCCTGACAAGTACGACCATCAAAGTACTCACCCTAACTTTGACTCGAGATTCCAAATATGACGGTATAACTTTAATTGACCCTATTCTCACCGTTCCGGTAACACTAACCCTAGGCTTCGCCCCAGGACTCCTATATCAAAATGACCTAAAGGGAAACTTTTCCACTGTCCTGACAACTACGAACATCAAAGTACTCACTCTATCTTTGATACGAGATTCTGATGTGATGGTATCACTTTAATTGACCCAACACTTCCCGTTCTGCTGACCCTCACCCTAGAGGAATCCCAAGTCCCTGAGTGTCAATATGACATACAGGGACACGTTTCCAATGTCCTGACACCTACAAACATCGAAGGACTCACCCTCCCTTTGACTCGAGATTCAGAATGTGACAGTATCACTTTAATATAACCTTCCCTCACTGTTCCTCTTACCCTAATCCTAGAAGACTCCCAAGCCCCAGAGGGTAGTAATACCTTCAGGGATACTTTTCCAATGTCCTGACACCTTCGAACATCAAAGTACTCACCCTAACTTTGACTCGAGAATCCGAACGTGACGGTATCTCTTTAATTGACCCTACTCTTACCGTTCTGCTAACCCTCACCCTAGGGGAATCACCAGTCCCTGAGTGTCAATATGAGATACGGGGACACTTTTCCCATGTCCTGACACCTACGAACATCAATGTAGTCACCCTAACTTTGACTCGAGATTCCAAACGTGAGGGTATCATTTTAATTGACCCTACCTTCACCGTTCAGACAACACTGACCCTACCGTCGCACCAGGCCTAGTGTGTCAAAATAATCTAAAGGGAAACTTTTTCTCTGTCCTGACAAGGACGATAATCAAAGAACTCACTGTAACTTTGGCTCGAGATTCCGAACGTGACGGTACCACTTTAATTGACCCTACTCTTACCTTTCCCCTAACCCTAACCCTAGCCGTCTAACCAGGCCCAGTGTATCAATTTGACTTTCAGGGTTACTTTTTCACTGTCCTGATACTTACGAACATCAAAGTACTCACTCTATCATTGATTCGATGTTCTGAATGTGACGGTATGACTTTAATTGACCCTTCTCTCACATTTCCCCTAACCCTATCCCTAGCCGTCTCCCCAGAATAGAGTGTCCATATGACATATAGGGACACTTTTCGAATATCATGACACTTACAAACATCAAAGTACTCACCCTAACTTTCAATCAATTTTCTGAACGTGACGGTAGCACATTAATTGACCCTATTCTCACCGTTCCGATATCCCTAACCCTAGCCTTAGCACCAGGCCTAGTTGGTCAAAATGACCTAAAGGGAAACTTTTTCACTGTCCTGACAAGTACAAACATCAAAGAACTCACCCTAACGTTGACTCGGGATTCCGAACGTGACGCTATCACTTTCATTGACCCTATTCTTACTTTCCCCTAACTCAAACCCTAGCTGTCTCCCCAGACCCAGTGTATCAAAACAACATACAGACACACTTCTTCAGTGTCCTGACACCTCCGAACATCAACGTTGTCTTTCTGTCTTTGATTCGAGATCTGAATGTGACGGTATCACGTTCATGGACCCTTCTCTCACCTTTCCCCTAACCCTAACCCTGGCCTTCTCCCCATTCCAGAGAGTCAATATGACATACAGGGACACTTTTCCAATGTTCTGACACCTAAAAACATCAAACTACTCACCATAATTTTGAATCGATTTTCTGAAGTTGACGGTATCACTTCAATTGAGACTATTCTCACCGTTCCGGTAACGCTAACTCTAGCCTCGCCCCAGGCCGCGTATATCAAAATGACCTAAAGGGAAACTTTTACACTATCTTGACACCTACGAACATCAAAGGACTCACTCTATCTTTGACTCGAGATTCTGAATGTGACGGTATCACTTGATTTGACACAACAATTTTGGTTCTGCTGACCCTCACCCTAGAGGAATCCACAGTCCCTGAATGTCAATATGACATACAGGGACACGTTTCCAATGTCCTGACACCTACAAACATCGAAGGACTCACGCTCACTTTGACTCGAGATTCAGAATGTGACAGTATCACTTTAATCTACCCTTCTCTCACCGTTCTCCTTACCCTAACCCTAGAAGACCAACAAGCCCCAGACAGTCAGTAATAGCTTCAGGGACACTTTTCCAATGTCCTGACACCTACGAACATCAAAGTACTGACCCTGACTTTGACTCGAGATTCAGAATATGACGATATCACTTTCATTTACCCTTCGCTCCTCGTTCTCCTTACCCTAAACCTAGAAGACTCCCAAGACCCAGAATGTAAATAATACCTTCAGGGACACTATTCCACTGTCCTGACACCTACGAACATCAAAATACTCACCCTCAGTTTGACTTGAGATTCCGAACGTGACAGTATCACTTTAATTGGCCCTACACTTCCCGTTCTGCTGACCCTCACCCTAGATGAATCCCAGTCCCTGACTGTCAACATGACATACAGGGACACTTTTCCAATGTCCAGACACCTACGGACATCAAAGTAGTCACCATAACTTTACTCGAGATTCCGAACGTGACGGTATCACTTTAATTGACCCTACTCTTACCGTTCTGCTAACCCTCACCCTAGGGGAGTCCCCAGTCCCTGAGTGTGAATATGATATACGGGGTCACTTTTCCCATGTCCTGACACCTATGAACATCAATGTAGTAACCCTAACTTTGACTCGAGATTCCGAACTTGACGGTATCATTTTAATTGACCGTACCTTCACCTTTCAGACAACTCTAACCCTAACGTCGCACCAGGCCTAGTGTGTCAAAATGATCTAAAGGGAAACTTTTACTCTCTCCTGACAAGGACGAACATCAAAGAACTCACTGTAACTTTGGCTCGAGATTCCGAACGTGACGGTACAACTTTAATTGACCCTACTCTTACCTTTCCCCTAACCATAAACCTAGCCGTCTAACCAGGCCCGCGGTATCAATTTTCCTTTCAGGGATAATTTTTCACTGTCCTGATACTTACGAATATCAAAGTACTCACTGTATCTCTGATTGGAGGTTCTGAATATGACGGTATCACTTTAATTGACTCTTCTCTCACATTTCCCCTAACTCTAACCCTAGCCGTCTCCCAAGAATAGAGTGTCCATACGACATATAGGGACAATTTTCGAATGTCATGACACTTACAAACATCAAAGAACTCACTCTAACTTTCAATCAATTTTCTGAACGTGATGGTATCATTTAATTGACCCTATTCTCACTGTTCTGCTAACACTAACCCTCATCATTGCCCCAGGCCTAGTATATACAAATGACCTAAAGGGAAACTTTTTCACTGTTCTGAAACCTAGAACATCAAAGTACTCACCCTAACTTTGACTCAAGATTCCAACCGTGAAGGTAACACTTTCATTGACCCTACACTTACCGTTCTGTTAACCATAACCCTAGAGGAATCTCTAGTCCCTGAGTGTCAATATGACATAAAAGGAAACTTTTTCAATGTCCTAACACCTATGAATATCAAAGTACTCACCATAATTTTGAATCGAGATTCCGAACGTGACGCTATCACTATAATTGACCCTATTCTTACCATTCCACTAACCCTAACCCTAGCCGTGTCCCCTGACCCAGGGTACGAAAATGACTTATGGGATATTGTTTCACTGTCCTGACACCTACGAACATCAAAGTACTCACCCTAACTTTGACTCGAGATTCCAAATGTGACGGTATCACTTTAATTGACCCTACTCTCACTGTTCCGATAACCCTAACCCTAAAAGTCGCACCAGGCCTAGTGGGTCAAAATGAACTAAAGGGTAACTTTTCCCCTGTCCTGAGAAGTACGAACATCAAAGAACTCACTCTAACTTTGACTCGGGATTCCGAACGTGACGTTATCACTTTCATTGACCCTACCCTTACCTGTCCTATAATTCAAACATTAGCTGTCTCCCCAGACCCAGTGTATCAAAACAACCTACAGGGATACTTTTTCGGTGTCCTGACACCTACGAACATCAACGTACTCATTCTATGTTTGATTCGAGATTCTGAATGTGACAGTATCACGTTCATAGACCCTTTTCTCACCTTTCCCCTAACCCTAACCCTAGCCTTCTCCCCATTCCAGAGAGTCAATATGACATACAGGGACACTTTTCCAATGTTCTGACACCTAAAAACATCAAAGTACTCAGCCTAATTTTGAATCGATTTTCTGAACATGACGGTATCACTTCAATTGAGACTATTCTCACCGTTCCGGTAACCCTAACCCAAGCCTTCGGCCCAGGCTTCGTATATCAAAATGACCTAAAGGGAAACGTTTTCACTGTCCTGACACCTACGAAACTCAAAGTACTCACTCTATCTTTGATTCGAGATTCTGAATGTGATGGTATCACTTTAATTGACCCAACATTTCCGGATCTGCTGACCCTCACCCTAGAGGAATCCCCAGTCCCTGAGTGTCAATAGGATATACACGGACACATTTCCAATGTCCTGACACCTACAAACATCGAAGGAGTCACCATCACTTTGACTCAAGATCAGTATCACTTTAATATACCCTTCTCTCACCGTTCTCCTTACCCTAACCCTAGAAGACTCCCAAACCTCAGAAGGTAGTAATACCTTCAGGGACAGTTTTCCAATGTCCGGACACCTACGAACATCAAAATACTCACCCTAACTTTGACTCGAGATTCCAAACGTGACGGTATCACTTTAATTGACCCTACTCTCACCGTTCCGATAACCCAAACCCTAGCCTTCGCACCAGGCCTAGTGGGTCAAAATGACCTAAAGGGAAACTATTTTCATGTCCTGACAAGTACGAACATCAAAGAACTCACCCTAACTTTGACTCGGGATTCCGAACGTGACGCTATCCCTTTCATTGACCCTACTCTTACCTTTCCCCTAACCCAAACCCTAGCTGTCTCCCCAGACCCAGTGTATCAAAACAACCTACAGGGATACTTTTTCAATGTCCTGACACCTACGAACATCAATGTACTCATTCTCTCTTTGATTCAAGATTCTGAATGTGACGGTATCACGTTCATTGACCCTTCTCTCATCTTTCCCCTAACCCTAATCCTCGACTTCTCCCCATTCCAGAGAGTCAATATGACACACCGGGACACTTTTCCAATGTTCTGACACCTAAAAACATCAAACTACTCACCCTAATTTGCAATCGATTATCTGAACGTGACGGTATCACTTCAATTGAGACTATTCTCACCTTTCCGGTAATGCTAACCCTAGCCGTCGCCCCAGGCCTCGTATATCAAAATGAACTAAAGGGAAAATTTTTCACTGTCATGACACCTACGAACATCAAAAGACTCACTTTATCTTTGATTCGAGATTCTGAATGAGACGGTATCACTTTAATTGACCCAATTCTTTCCGTTCTGCTAACCCTAACCTAGAGCAATCACCAGTCCCTGAATGTCAATAGGACATAAAGGGACACGTTTCCAATGTCCTGACACCTACAAACATCGAAGGACTCACCCTCCCTTTGACTTGAGATTCAGAATGTGACAGTATCACTTTCATATACCCTTCGCTCACCGTTCTCCTTAACCTAACTGTAGAAGACTCCCAAGCACCAGAGAGTCAATAATATCTTCAGGGAAACTTTTCCAATGTCCTGACAGCTAAGAACATCAAAGTACTCACCCTAACTTTGATTCAAGATTCAGAATGTGACGGTATCACTTTCATTTACCCTTCTCTCACCGTTCACCTTAACCTAACCCTAGAAGACTACCAAGCCTCAGAATGTAAATAATACCTTCACGGACACGTTTCAACTGTCTTGACAACTACGATGATCAAACTACTCACCCTCAGTTTGATTTCAGATTCCGAACGTGATGGTATCCCTTTAATTGACCCTACTATTACTGTTACCCTAACCCTAACCCTAGGGGCTTAACCAGGCCAAGTGTATCAAATTGACCTTCAGGGATACTTTTTCACTGTCCTGATATTTAGGAACATCAAAGTACTCACTCTATCTTTGATTCGAGGTTCTGAATGTGCCGGTATCACTTTAGCTCACCCTTCTCTCACATTTTCCCTAACCCCAACCCTAGGCAACTCATCAGAATAGAGTGTCCCTATGACATATAGTGACACTTTTCTAATGTCATGACACTTACAAACATCAAAGTACTCACCCTAACTTTCAATCAATTTCCTCAACGTGATGGTATCATTTAATTGACCCTCTTCTCATCGTTCCTCTAACCCAAACCCTCGCCATTGCCCCAGGCCTAGTACATCAAAATGACCTAAAGGGAAACTTTTTCACTGTTCTGAAACCTAGAACATCAAAGTACTCACCCTAAATTTCACTCGAGATTCCGATCGTGACGGTATCCCTTTCATTGACCCTACACTTACCGTTGTGTTAACCGTAACCCTAGAAGAATCCCCAGTCGCTGAGTGTCAACATGACATAAAAGGGCACTTTTCCAGTGTCCTAACACCTACGAACGTCAAAGTACTCACCCTAACTTTGACTCGTGATTCAGAATTTTACGGTTTCATTATAAAATATGCGTCTCTCATCGTACTCCTAACCCTATCCCTAGAAGACTCTCAAGACCCAGAATGTCAATAATACCATCAGGGACTCCTTTCCATTGTCGTGACACCTAGGAACATCAAAGAACTCACCATCACTTTGACTCGGGATTCGGAATGTGACGGTATCACTTTAACTGACCCCAGTCTCACCGTTGCCTAACCCTAAACTTAGCCTTCTCCCCAGTCCCAGAGTATCAATATGACACACAGGGACACTTTCCCTCTGACCTAGCACCTACAAACATCAAAGTACTCACCCGAACTTTGACATGAGATTCAGAATTTTACGGTTTTACTTTAATTTACACTTTTCTCACACTACTCATAACCCTAAACCTAGAAGACTCCCAAGCCCCAGAGTGTCAATAATACCATCAGGGACTCCTTTCCATTGTCGTGACACCTAGGAACTTCAAAGAACTCACCCTCACTTTGACTCTGGAGTCGGAACGTGACAGTATAAATTTAATTGACCCCAGTCCCACCGTTCCCCTTTCCCTAACGCTAGCGTTCTCCCCAGTCCCAGAGTATCACTATGACATACAGGGACACTATCCCTCTGACCTAGCACCTACAAACATCAAAGTACTCACCCTAAATTGGAATCGAGATTCCTCACGTAAGGTATCACCATTCCGCTACCCCTAACCCTAGCCATCTGCCCAGTCCTAGTGTGTCAATATGACCTATAGAGTTATTTTTCCACTGTCCTGACAAGTACGCCCATCAAACTATTCACCCTAACTTTGACTCGACATGCACAACGTGACGGTATCACTTTATTTGACCCTACTCTCACCGTTCCGATATCCCTAAACCTACCCGTCGCACCTGGCCTAGTGTGTAAAAATGACGTAAAGGGAAACTTTTTCCCAGTCCTGAGAAGTACGAAGATCCAAGAACTCACCCTAAATTTGACTCGGGATTCCGAACGTGACGCTATCCCTTTCATTGACCCTACTCTTACCTTTCCCCTAACCCAAACCCTAGCTGTCTCCCCAGACCCAGTGTATCAAAACAA
>PVJL010017109.1:0-19148 GCA_004026885.1 Lyroderma lyra | reverse complement strand
CAGGGGTGAGTGTAAGCACGTCCTGGGGAAGCTCGCTGAACTGAGTGAGGGTCCCGAGGCTGGAGTTCTAACGTAGGCTTTGCCACAAAATGGCCTAAAAGTGTTGCACAAATGACCTCGTCTTAGGAGCCTGGTGTTTTTGTTTTGTTTTGTTTTGTTTTTTAACCTTTCAAATGGGTTGGGAAGAGAACAGCGCATAAAGGAGTGGACACGTCACTGTCTAAAGACACTTTTACTGCTAACCTTCCAGCTTGAGGCTTTGGTTGCCTGCTGTTCATCATAGGTTTGTTGTGGGAGCCAAGAAACGGCACACTGACATTTTGGGGAGACCAGTCAGCTCCTCCGGGTGCGGTCAGAGCCAGCAGCGTGGTGACCTCCGCCCCGGTCAGCAGGTCAGCAGCCCTGCCTTCTCGCTGGGGCGGCTGGGCCGGTTCCTCAGCTGACCTTGGCCAGGGCACGTTTCCCATCCCTTGTAGAGAAAAGGCTGGAGAGCACCTCACCCGAGGCCTGGTCATGTGCACCTTCTGATGGCTGTCAGGTGACACTGCCACAGAGGTTTGATCGGTCTTCCTGACAGAGTGTCCGGCACTAACCAGAGTGGTAGGGACCATGGCCCTGGGGTCACACTGCTTGGGCTCAGAGTCTGGGCCCTGTCAGCCTGGTGGGTCTTTGCTAACGCTGGACAAACTTCATTCTGAAAGTTCCAATGGAGTAGGAATCTCAGCCTGTTGCATTCATTGTTCTACCCCTAGTGTCTGAAGCAGTGTCGAGCACAAAGCAGGTGTTTAAAAATACTTGCATTTTTTCCCACTGTCCTTATATTTTCCAACTTTTAAAATTACTTTTCCAGTTTTATTGAGGTATAATTGTATAAGTTTAAGGTGTACAACATAATTATTTGATATATGTATATACTGCAAAATGATTAACATGGGAAGTCATTAACATCTATCACCTCAGATGGTTAAAAAGTTTTTACTTGTGATGAGAACGTTTAAGTTCTGTATATTCCATACAGTATTGTTAACTATAGTCACCTTGCTGTACATGACACTCCCAAGACTTAATTTATCTTACAGCTGGAAGTTTGTACCTTTTGACCAATTTCATCCATTTCGCCCTCCGCCATCCCCGACCTCTGGCAACCACCAATCTCTATTTTTCTATGAGTTTGGTTTTATTTTATTTTATGTTCCACCTGTAAGGGAGATGATATGGCATTTGTCGCTGTCTGACTTATTTCACTTAGCAAAATGCCCTCCAAGTCTATCCAGGTCGCCACACGTGGCAGGACTTCCTTTTTACGACTAAACGATATTCCACAACTATATTTATTCACCTGTCCGTGCACATCGAGTTGGTTATTGGTACATAATGCTGCAATGAATACAGGAGATAGTGAGTTTGTTTACTCCAGAGATACACCCGAAAGTGGAATTGCTGGACCATAAGGTATTAATAATTCTATTTTTAATTTTTTGAGGAAACTTTATATGTTTTTCATAGTGACTATACCAAATTATATTTTCTCCAACAGTGCACAAGGATTCCCTTTTCTTCACATCCTCTCTAACATTTATCTCTTGCGTTTTTGCTGATAGCCAGTCTAACAGGTGTGAGGTGATATCTCATTGTGGTTTTTATGTGCATTTTCTTGATGATTAGTGAGGATGAGCACCTCTTCATGTTGGACTTTTGCATATCTTCTTTGGAAAACTGTCTATTCGGTTCTCCTTCATATTAAAAAAAAACTTTTTTTGCTATTGAATTGTGAGTTCTTTATATACATGCATGTTGCCTGGTATCAATCCTTTATCAGCTATATTATTTGCAAATATTTTTCTCCCATTCCATAGGTTGCCTTTTCATTTCATTGATGGTAAAAGTTTTTTCATTGAGTGCATAATTAGTGCTCAATAACTATTTTTATTATTAATGTTCAGAACAGAGCCTAGCCCCCAGACCAGTCAGGGGTCAGTTAATATTTGATGAGTAAATGGCAAGTGCATGAATGAGGTGGAGGCGAGGAACCGTGTGCTGGTTCTGTTTCTGCCTCCCACTGTTCCTAAGAGCAAGCCCACAGCCCCTCCTCATGTCACGGGCCCCACTACCGCCTTAACCCTGTCTCTCCTTGCTTATCTGAGCATTTGTACTAGTGGCTTTTCCTCCATCAGGAATGCTCTTCCCACATTTCTGCTGTCAATATTCCATCTTTCAACAGGCAAATTACTCGCCACCTCCTCCGTGAAGCTTTCTGTGTTCTCCCATTTGGGAGTATTTCTTCCTTCTCATGTGTCCAGTGTGTTTCTGTATTGATGATCCCCAAATTCATACTCTCAGTCTAAGTCGTATGAAATCTAAACTAATAGCATACCCAACTACCTACTTCGACTCAGTATCTTTATTTGGATATCTAATAGACTCACATTTAATATATCCACCACCTATCCACCCACCTATTCAGCTAAGTTAGCTCCACCTGCAGGCTCTCTCATCTTAGCTGAAGGCCACTTCAGCTTTTCAGGGTCTCAGGTCAAAGCATTAGTCACCCTTGGTGCTTGTCTTTCTTTTATATCCCACCCAGGAGTCCTGTTGTATCTGGTCAGCTATATCCAGAATCAGGACACTTCTCACTGTTACCACTGTGGTCCGAAGCAAGGGCTGATAGCTTCCATCCTGGCTTTCCATTATCCACAGTCCATTTCCACAGAGCAGCCAGAGTGATTCTTTGTAAAGTATAGGCCAATCCTATCCATCTTCCACTACAAATCCTGCAGTGGCTCCACATTTCACTTAGACTAAAATACCAATGTTCTTAAAATTGTCTGCCAGTCTTTCCAAAACCACCTACCTCTCTGACCTCATCTCTCACTACCCTCTCTGGCCTGGACATGCTGCTTTTGTCCCTCCAGGTGGACACTGCAGACTTTCCCATCCTACTCTCTTCCCCGGGAGACTGGTCACAGGAATCTTCAAATGTCTTTGGCTTGTAGTTGGATCAGTGAATAGCAGGCACTGGTACAGGATGGAGAGATGGAGCTGAGAGAGGCCGGGTACTTCGCCCTCTGTTTCCTGCTCCTTTAAGCCTGGTTGTGGCCATGACTGTGTTCTTTTCCCGAAGACCACATCTCCTGTCAGCAGACCTCTCCTTCAGCCAGCTCTCTCCACATTCCAGCGTTCCTGCTCTCTGCTGGGCCCTGCTAGGACTGCTAAAGATATCTAGTTTTTGCTAACTCTCCAGGACCTGACCTTGTTGGTTTACCTTAACTCTGTCCACAGCTTTAAATAGTCCCTTTATTTAGCATTCTTCAATTACCCCTTTTAAAGGTGCTGTCTGCATCCTGCCCAACCTTGATCGATCCCTCACCCTGGCTCACTCTGTTGAAGCAACACTTTCCACGCTGGTCTTCCGTCAGCATGCTGGACACACTCCTGCCTCGGGGCCTTTACACTGGCTCTTCCCTCTTCCTGGCATGCTCTTCTCTTAGATGGTCGTGGATCCCTTCCTCATGTCCTTAAATTTTGTTCAGTTTTCACCTTCTCGGTGACCACATCTCTCTCTGCTCTAATAGAAATTGCATTTTCTCTACCCTAGTAATCTTTTCTTTCTTTCTTTCTTTTTCTTAAATAGTACTTACCATCTTATAAATCACTGCATTATTTATGTATTTATTTGTGAATTTTGCTATCTTTATCTTTTTATTAGACTGTAATATCCCTGAGGACAAAGATTTCATCTGTTTTTCTTTTTACTGATGAATTAATTTCTACTACCTAGAATAATGACTGACATATGATTGGCCCTTGTTGACTTAGGAGTTTGCAACCCCTGATGGTTAAGTATGTACGAAGAAAGCAATAAATATTTGATGATGATGATATAATATGGATAATAGAGAAATATGGGTTGAATTTCTACTTCTTCTTCTATTCTTTTCTCTTGTAATTCCTTTACTTGTTCCATCAATTAATGTTGATATTGCCATATTTAATTGTGGGTTGTCTTTTCATTTTTTTAGTTACATCAGTTTTGCATTATGCACTCCCAAATTCTATTATTAGGTTCATACATATTTATGATTATATGAATCCTGAAGAGGACCTGAAGGACATTGAAAGACTCAAAGGACACTGAGGACACTCTAATCAACTTGTGGTTGAAGACCTGAAGGACACTACCAACCAGCTTGACTTAATTACTATTGAACACTCTACTTAATGATAGAAAAATAAACATTCTTTTCAAATACATATGAAACATTCACCAAGATAAGTCTTGGGGCCACAAAGCTAATCTCTGCAAATATGTAAGGACTGAAGTGATACAAAATACGTTCTCTGACCATACTAGCATGAAACCAGAAATGAATGAGAAGAAAAAACATTAAATAACTAAAAATTAAAAAACATATACTTCTATATAATGCATGGATCAAAGAGGAAATCATAAAGGAAATGCTAGAGTGTTTTGAATTAAATGAATGAAAATACAACATATAAAAATATGCCTTAAATAGCTAATGAGATGCTGAGATGAAAATATAGAGCAGTATAAAAAGAGAGAAAGCTCACAACAAAAATGTCATCTACCACCTTAAGAAGTTAGGAAAAGAAAAGCAAGTTAAACACAAGCAAGCAGAAAAAAGGAAATAAAGGTAAGAGCAGAATTCAATGAAATAGAAAACAAAAATAACAGAGGAAAAGCAATGAAACTATAATTTATAAATTTTGAGCCAGTTTGATCAAGGAAAAGGAGATGATACCAACTACCATGATCAGACATGAAAGGAAAGACTTTACTACAGATTCTACAGAAATTAAGAGGATAATGAGAGAATATCAGGAATGACTTCAGGCCAGTAACTTCAAGAACTTACATAAAATAGACAAATTGCTTGAAAGTCCCAAACTCCAAAAGCTGACTCATGAAGAAATAGATAGTTCAAACAATGCCATATCTATTGACAAATTAAATTTGCAGCTAAAAATTTTCTAACAAAGGAAACTCCTAGTCCATATAAGTTTAGTGGTGAATTTTACAAAACACCTCCAGAAGAAAGAATACCAATTCTACAGAAAGTTTTCCAAAAACTGGAAGAGGGCAGAATATTTTCTAATTCATTTCTTAGGCCCATATTAACCTGATACCAAAACCAGACAAAGACATTATATAAAAAGAAATCTATAGCCCAGATCTCTCTCATGGATAGAGATGCAAAAGTCTTTGATAAAATTTTAGCAAATCAAATCCAGCAATATATAAAAAGGATAACACATAATGAACAAGTGGGTTTATCCTCAGAATGCAAAGTTAGTTCAATATTTGAAAATCAATCAATGTAGTGCATATATCAACAGATAAGAAAAAAAATCTCATGATGCTCTCAATACATATAGCAGAAGTATTTTAGCAAAATTCAACATCTATTAATAATCAAATCTCTCAAGAAACTAGAAATAATAGGGAGATTTTTCAACCTCATAAAGGTCAAGTATGAACGAAAATAGCTAACATAGTTAATGTTGAAAGATGGTCTTATCCCTAAGATGAGAAACAAGGCAAGGATAGTACTGTTCAAAATTGTACTGAAGAGAAGAACAAGAAATAAATGGCAGACAGATTGGACAGGAAAAAACAAAAACTATCTTCAGTTGCAGATGACATGATTATCTATGTAGAACTCCTGAAGAATCTACAAACAATACAATACAAAAGCACCAAAAACACACATAGAGATAAGTCTACCAAAACACGTGCAAGAATTGTATGCTCACATTTGTAAAACACTGACAAGAGAAATCGAACTAGACCTAAATATTTGGAGAGACATACTGTGTTCATGGATTGGAAGACTCAATGTTGTGAAGATATCAGTTCTTTCCAAATTGATCTATAGGTTCAATCACAGGCAATCACAGGCAGAGTACCAGCAGCTGGGCAGGAGCTGGGGCCTGCTGTGGACACTCCTGGCCGCTCTGGCAAGGCCGACACCCAGGCTGTCCTCAACACTGGAGAGGTCCTTCCAGAACAGAAATGTTATCAGGCAGCTGCCCTCCTTAACATGCTCATAGGCTTCCCTGTAGCTCTGAGGGTCAAGTTCCATCTCCAAGCAGCCGGAAACACAGGCCCGGTGTTTCATGACTTGGCCTTGACTCCTCTTGGCCTTCATCTGCTTATTTTCCCCAAGGGAGGCTCCAGGCTTGCTGAGGCTTCTATTTTGGGACAGATGGATTTAGAAAACTCTTTCAGTCACTGAGTGGAAATCTTTGTTCCTGTAACACCCACCCTGGACTAGGCTCCCAGAGACCACAGAGTGCAATCTCTCACTCTCGTGAGAGCCTTTAAACACTTCAGCGTGATTATGCCCTCTGACTTTTTTCTCATGTTTGCTAAATGTCCTCAGTTAACTTAGGCCCTCCTGCATGTACTGACCTGCTCCACCATCTTATTATTTGCCCCTTTCTCAGTGAGTTCCAGTCTGTAAATGTCTTTTAATATGTCACCTAGAGCTGAACGCGTGGTGCCATCACCTGGGCCAGAGTACAACAGGATTCGCCATCTTGTTTTCTTACACACAATTCTTCTGTGGGGCCTCACTTATGGGTAATTCATGCTTGAAACTCGAAGGTGCCTAAAACTCTGATGTGTTTCTTCTATGTGTTCTTTTTAGCCATTTCCCCCACTTGTTCTTGTGTCATTGTATTTTTGAGTAATATGAGTTCAGATATTTACATTTATTTCATTTTCTTATCTCACTGTGACATTTCCTTCAAGCATTTTGACATCATGGTGAATTCTGATTCTGTTTTTGTATGCACTCTCTATTCATCCACACCAATAACTTGGATCAGTTTGTGTCCAGGAGTCCCTCGCCAAGTCCCCTAAACATCTATCAATGCTCTTCAGCTTGGTCGGAGCTGCTTCCCTGGAATGCTTGTCTTAGCTGCTCCTCCATATCAATTCCTGCCCTCTGCAGTCTTTTCACTACGCCGAAGCAAGGCTAATCTCTGCAAAACAGAGAAATCATTCACCACATCCCATTGCCTAAAGCTCTTCAAAATTTCTATTGTTCGTAGCTCCTATGTACTCTACCAGCTTCATACATCAGCGTTCATTCATCCATTCATTCATTTGTTCATTTAATAGTTCTCAGTGCCTACTATG
Source organism: Lyroderma lyra (assembly GCA_004026885.1). Taxonomy (NCBI): domain Eukaryota; kingdom Metazoa; phylum Chordata; class Mammalia; order Chiroptera; family Megadermatidae; genus Lyroderma; species Lyroderma lyra. The sequence continues at coordinate 11,983 of PVJL010017109.1, read as the reverse complement.
TGCTAGGCACAGTTCTAGGCACTGGGGATACAGCTGTGAGCAGACTAATAGAAAATTTGCTGTCCTCATGGAGCTTACATTCTAGTAGGTGAATGCAGCTCCTCATGGCTTCATCCATCCTCTGTTCATTGGCCTCTCATTCCCTCACACTAGTCATAGTCCCTCCTGGCACAGAGCCTCTGAGGGACATGCTGGTCCTTCTCTCTGGAATTCTTTTCTCTCCTGTCCTTGTCTGTGTAACTCCGAATTATCTTTCAGAGATCAGCTTGAGAGTCACTTCTGTAGGGAAGCCTTTGCTGATTTTCCTGCCTGGATGAACCTCCTCTTTCGTAGGCTCTTACAGTATTTACCTTCCCCTCTGTCATAGCCCTTATTGCACGGTTATTTGTATGACACTTTTATTGTGGGTTCTGTGAGGACAGGGGCTCTGTTTTCTTTCACAGTATCACCAGTGCTCAGTACAGAGTAGTTCCTCATTCAACATTATTTAAAGAAGTGAATTTGCGACTTCATCCAAGACTTGAATACATTTTGGCCTGAACTGGAATGACTGCTCAGACTGAGAACCTGCTCAGAAAACAGCATTCAAGGAAGCATGAAGTAACTTGTTAGTGGTCATTATCAGTCATCAATCTGTCTAATCTTATTTGCATTCAGCCCATATTTTTTTCCATCTCATTTGTGAGACCTCATGGGAGGCTTTTCTAGGTCAGCTCACTGTGTCAACTGCATTTCCCTCCCTATCCAAAACAGAAAAGAGGCTGGTCCGTATGACCAATTTTGGTGCATATTTGTAGCCTTAGCATACCTGATTTTCCATTCTCTCGCCTGTGAGACCAAACTTGAATCAAGCTCCTGTGAGTCTTCTTTCTGACGAGGCCCCGACCTTAGGCTCTGTCCGTGGTCCACTTAGTCTCCTTTTAGCAAGAATCCTGCTGAGTCAGTTTAGCAAAAGTCCTCCACTCAGTATCTGATCGTCCTTTATATCTGTTCAAATTCCCCTACCCTTAATATCTTATCACCCTTGCTTGCCTTCAGCAGAGTCCTCTTGAGCAGGTCGAGCAAGAATCCTACTATCCTGGAAGTTTCCTCTTAGTAATTTTCCATTTACTGATTCCCATCCTGTCCCTTGGTTATAAGGCCCCACTTGTCCTTGTTATATTCAAAGTTTAGCCTGATTTTGCTCCCTTATTGCAAAACCTTATTGCAGTCCTTACTTGAATAAAATCTTCCTTATCATGTTTAACATGTGTCATGAATAATTTTTCTTTAAAAAAATTATCAAGTCCGAAGACCCTTGACTTTGCATCACAAACCGTGGAGGCCAAAAGATTGTAAACCACGCTTTAATTGAAAGGGAGAGATTGTCAGAATTGATTTTAAAAATGATGAGACCCAATTATGTGCTATTCACCAGATAAATACTTTAAATATGAAGATAGGTTAAAAGCAAATGGATTGAAAAAGACACCATGAAAACTAATCACAAGAAGACTGTAGAAGTACACAAAAGCACGTATAATCATTACTGTGTGTGGTGAATATAGTAGACCTTTATAATACACAAAAAAGAAATGGAGAGAATTAAAAGGAGAAACAAATTCTACACTCACAGCTGGGCATTTTAACACCTCTCAGCTATTTAAACAACAAAAAAAATCACACACAATGAAAACACAAAACGTCAGTAAAAATAAAGATGATCTGAAAACACATAATCACCTTGACGTAATTGATATTTACAGAACAATATATCCTATAATTATAGATGTTCTTTCTATGCATGTGGTACGTTTACCAAGCCAGACCAGATCTGTGGAAGAATATGACCTATGCATAAACTTATACCTCACCTGCAGGTGATGTAGACACCACAACCAAATACATCTTTGTAAAGACGTTAACTTTGACTCTGACATTTACTTGATTACAAATCTTCCATCAGAGTATAAAAGTTCCAGATACCCTATGCCATAGCTCTGGGAAAGAGATGAGGGAATTATCTGCTTACAGCAGCTCTGACTGCAGGCTTTATCCACAGCATAGGACTGCTGTGGTGGGAAATGATTCGCCTGCCTTCTCCAGGGAGAACAACTTATCCATTAACTAAATTAAGTTATCGCATTTTAGCTGGCTTGGTTGTAGGGGATACACTCTCACCCTGAATGACATCAGCCCCTGTATCAAAGTGGTGGCATGAGACCTCCTATTTCCACAGTGTCATCTGGTGGCTTATACCTGGTCATCTGTGGGACCCAATGCACCAGATTGCACACTCGGTAGGGAAGAGGTAAGTGAGCCAGGAGACGGCGAGGGGTGGAAGAGAGGGGAGAAGGGAACTGGCTCATTGCACCCCTACAAAGCACTCTCTAGATTACAGACATCCCTGAAACACAGTGGTCACGAAAGCCCCAGAAATAACCTGGAGACACACAGCAGCCAGGGGGTGGAAATCCTGGGAATCATTCCTGGGTGCTATGCCTGTGTTTGGCCACTGGGTGTCACGCTTAGCCTATGTTTGTGTGATATCAGGTTTGTGAAGATGGTCCAGCGTTTGCTGAGGGCTCCATCCTCTTCCCAGGGTTCCCTCCTTACCTGATAAATCTCTCCTGGAAGGCTTTACTGACCACAGAAGCAGTGTACTGAGAGTGACATCATCCCAGAAGTGAACTTCTGACCCGCGCGTGGTAAAGTAGCCCGTTTGCCATGGAAACAAGCAGAGGCCTGCCTGCATCAGTAATTCTACAGCAGCAATTTGAAAACGAGCTCTTAAAGCATAGAAATATTTCATTAATTTTATCAGTCAGCATTGTTATTTCCTTATTTCTTTAATCTTTTTATGTTTAAATTTCTGTTCTTATATCTTATTTACTTCTTTTAGTCCATAAAATTGAACACTTAGATGAAATCGAAATTAAATCCAGGGAGGATTAGGGAAAAGATTTTAACACATAAATCCTTTAAAGAAATAGAGATCATGTTAAAAAAATATTAATTTTATTTAGCTTCTTCAGAACTTGGTATTTTTTTTAAAAAATCTGTATATTCATGACTCTAATTTTAGAATATTCTCAGTCATTTTCCCTGTGAATATTGACTCTCAGTCTTTCCTTCTGGAAGCTCTATTAGATTATGCTGGGCAACTCATTCTATCTTGCATTTTGGTTGGTTAATTCTTGTTTCTTTATGCTACATTCTGGGTAATTTCTGCAGATCTGTGTTGCAGTTCTCTATTTTTTCCGTCTGCTGTGCTGAAGTTTTTGTTTAACCTACCCAGTGAGTCCTTAATTGTAGTTCCCTTTGGTTTTCTGCTTTCAGGAATTCCATTTGGTTATTTATCAAATTTGTCTGTTCCTTTTCCCATGGTGCTCTGTTCCTTCATATGGTTCCTAACTTTTAAATTCTTTTAAATCATGTAACCTCGCTTATTCTAGTTCTCTTTCATTGCCAGTTCTTTTATTTCGTTGCAGTGCCAATTCACTGGCTGGTTGCATCGGCTGGTTTTCTCTCTCAGTGATTAATTTTGCTGTGTGATCTGTATCTCTTTACCTATAAACTAGTCCTCAACATAAAAATAAAAAGAACTCCTCATGAACTGTGTACCCTGTGCAAGCATCCTTCTAGAGTAGCTTTTGCGATGATTTCTGTTGTCTTCCTGGAATTCACATCACTAACTCCCCCGACTGGGATTCTGCCCAGTGCACGGTAAGCTCAGGTCCTAGACCGTCTCCAGGAGCGGCCTGGGTGCTTGATTTTTCCACACCAGTTCTCAGACGGATGCACAGCTTCTGCAGGGTGTCCTTGGACAGGGGACGGAAGTTTTCTAATAATTTTTTGATAGAATAGCAGCCCTTCCAGACTTGAAGCTTTATGCAGGAAGCAATTCTCAGCGCCCTTGTTTCCCGCAGGCCCGAGGTCTTCTCCAGGAAGTAGGGGACGTGGGGGGGCGTTAGAGGGCCAGCCCCACTCCGAGGACCAGTGTTTTGGCTGAGTTCATGGCAACTGCTCCCAGGCAGCCCTAGAACTTTGATCTCTGTGCTTGTTTCTGGACCCCAGGGATTTCCCTTTCTTTCTTAAAAGCTAAATATATATTAAAATACTTATCTTTGTCACATCTTATCCTTGAGTGGATCCTTCCCCTTCTCCACTCTAAACCCTGTCCTGTATCCTGCTTTAAACACGGAGCTCTTGTGTCCTGCTCTAGCACAGCCTAGCTGTGTGGCAAGTACGTCGTCTTTTTGTGCCTCGCTTTCTCCATCTGTGAAAAGAGAACAAAATGGTGCCTCACAGGACTGTTTTGAGGATGAAATGAGATAATATGCAGAAAGCACTCAGGTCAGTGCCTGGTTCAAAGTGAACACTCAGTAAGCGATCATTGTTGTTTATCACTGAGCTCCAAGTTACAGCTCTTTTAAGAATGGTTCAGAACGGGGGCTAAAAACTATCTAGATACATTCTAGCCTGGATACTTTCTAGAAGAACTTCCCGTTTGAAAATTCACTTCCATGTCAACTCTGTGGTAGGGAAGTTCGTTTTAGCCCAACTTGGCTCTGTCTGGAAGGGTGGGAGTAAAGATCTCTATTGTTCGGGATCCTTTTCTTTCAGCCCTGACATTCCTTCAACCCCACTTCCCAGTCCCTTAGCAATTCTGTTCTTTTCTTAATGACTCGCAGTGAACTTGTCAGTTGGACAAGCTTCTGTCTGACTACAGTCAGCCTTGCTTCGTGATTTCTCAGTACTACGTCACCTCTTCCCATATTCTTTTGCTGAAGTCACCTAACTATGAAGCGACACTATTTAATGGTGTGTCCCTAACCTTTGCATTTACAGTAACCTCTCCTACACATCCCACGAGAGTGGGAACCACGTGTTGGTAAGGAAAGAATTTAAGGGAAGGGCTTAGCTGTGTTTCCTGAGGGAAGGTGCCATCGGGAGGGGCGTTTTCATCTCTCCTGAATTCAACCTAGTTCTGCTCTGATGAGCTGGTGACAGGCCTTCTTCCTTGGGAGCCTGGCCACATTACGAACCAAGGTTCAGCCCTGAGCAATGTGGGTCAGTGTTCTCCGATTCCCATCCTAGGGTGAATGAGGTGCAGAAAGGGGCAGTCCTGAGGCCTTGCACCAACTCCCTATGTTCTCAGTATCTTCTGAAGGCTTGCGAGGATCTGAATGCAGGTGTTTTCAAAGCAGCATGAAATGCATATGCAAAGGCAGCAGGGTTTTGTGTCCTTTTCCTTTATTCCAGGCCGAGAGGAATTTTCCTCCCATTTCCCCAGTTGTGTGAATGCAGTGTAATGAAACACACCCATGCCTCCCACCCCACACCGCACCATTAACAAAATTCTTCCAGGGATGGTTCTAATTTCCCTGGAGCAATCACTCCGGAAGCCCAGGAGGCAGGGGTTGCATTCACATTGGATAGAGGACGGGCCCCGCCCTTGGGCCAGCTGCTCAGCCTCTCCCCTCACAGGAGACTGGGGCATCATCAAGCCCGAATGGGGGCCCTTCATCGCTCTTTGTCTAGAATCCTTTTCACCTTGCCCACCTGCATGCTGGTGAATTAGGCTCTTAGGAGAGACCGTGGAAGCTTGGACCATTTAAAAGCCCCAAATAACTTTTTTGGGGAAGATAATTTGCTTTTCCCTGCCCAGTTATGAGGACATTAAGAAAGGGGTCAACAGCAATGAAATGCTACACCCGTGAGAATGTCTGGAACAATCGGTGGCCACCAGAAAGGTGCATGAGGAAGCCTGGGGTGGGATTCTCTGTGATGTTCTGGAAAAGTCGTCAGAAGACCAGGATCTTGGCTCATTTCTTCCAAGGGAATGGAATCGAGCACTGGGAGCAGAGGACCTCTTTTGTTTAGAAGTTTATTTGAGTTTCGACAGTTAATTCCCTGAGCTTATTCTAGAAAAAGTGCTACGTGCCTCATTGCTGAACATCACTACGGTCACCTTCAAAGGACTCCCCTTGGGAAGCTGTGCACTGATGCCAGCGCCTAGTCCACCCTTCAAAGCAATTTTGGAACTCTTTCTGGAATGGCCATCAGAGCTGTCGTCGTCCCCAAAATCTGACAATGAAGTTCGCACACTTGCCACCGTGCGCTGACATCGGCAGCGCTGCACAAACAGCCCCATAACAAACCTGTCCTCGCCAAGGTCATGACACCGTACCGAGTTGTTTGCACAGCGCTGCCAACGTAAGTGCGTGGTGGCAAGTGTGTGAACTTCATTGTCAGATTTTGGGGACGACGACAGCTCTGATGGCCATTCCAGAAACAGAGTTCCAAAATGGCTTTGAAGGGTGGACTAGGCGCTGGCATTGGTGCACAGCTTCCCAAGGGGAGGACTTCAGAGGTGACCTTAGTGACATTCAGCAGTGAGGTAGGTAGTGCTTTTTCTAGGGTGAGTTTACAAAACTAATTGTCCGACCTCGTATACTAGTCAGAACTCCTTCGCGCATGTGTCACTACTGTAATGACACCACTTTAAACAGAATACCTGGCCTCCTGCAGGAACACTTCCCTCCCCAGCCTCCGGAGGGGCTCCTCTGTGCCCGCCCCCCTTGTAATCACGATCTCTGGGGTTCCTCTCTGCACCCTCCACCTTGCAGCGTTCCCACTCCCTGAATCCTCCTGAATCCCCTGAACATTCTTCTTCCAACTTTGCGTCGTGGTCTGTCCCTGTTCTCGCACCTGTTGCCACCCCTTTGGCCTCCTCATCCAGCCCGACCCCGAGTGACATCTCAGTGACTCTCTCTTACCAGCCCCCTGTGTTCTCTTACCCCAGTGTCGCCCCCACCACACTCCCTTTGCCTGCTCTGAACTGCCTGCTGTCCTGACTCTGATTCTGGAAGAAAGACACAAACTAACTCCCAACGGCCAGCCCGGCCTGTGCCTCACTCTGTCTGTAACCCTCTTACCCCTTTCTCACTGGCTTCTTATTTCGTTGCCCGTGTACCCTCTCCCCCTTCTCCCTGCTTTTATTGTGCCCTTCGCCTGCGAGCTGCCCCAGGTGGCACCTCAGTCCTCTGTGCTCTCTGTACCCTCCCGCGTCTCCTCCGAGCCGGGCTCGCCGTGCACGCGCTCAGGGCCGTCCCGGGTTTCCCCCTCTGGACTCCATGACTTCAGCTTCTCCTGCCTCTTCGGTGTGTGTCGCTCCCGCCCACGCTGGTGTGACGCAGAGCTGTACGCGGGGCTTAGCCCGGTGGGTAGGTCCTTTCCCCCAGTGACGGAGGAGGCCACAGGCACGCGTGGGGGGCAGGGGGCGGCGTCTGCCTCGGCCCCCACCTCTCACGGCCGGCCGGAAGCTTTCGAGGTGGACAGCTCTCACCCGAATCCTTTTCTGGGGCTTGCCTAGGCCCGAAGAGTGTCACCCCAAGTCATGCTCCCTTCTGGGCCGACCTGCCCTCACGACTGGTCAGACCAGCGAAGTAATCAGTCCGGTGACTGGTGGTCACCAGGTGCCCGTGTGCCGGGACACCCCTGAAGGGCCGTGCCTCCTTCTGAGCTCCCCGTAGGAACCAGCCGAGGGCTCTCTCGGGTCTGCATGGTGGCCCATTCCTCCTTTGGCCCAGTCCTATGGCCTCGTCCCCCACCCCAGTGGACCCTGTGAGTGCATCTCCGTAAGCTTCTGCTACCGATCTTCCTCTCTGAGTCTGTTTCTTGGGAGCTGACCCACTACAGCAGGCTTCCCGAATCCGGGCAGGAATCCTAAAGCCGGATGGGAAGGTCCATTATCCAGATTGATTGCATCTGCTCGGAAGAGAGAGCCCAGCCTTTGAAGATAAAGCTCCTTAGATCAATGCAACCTTTTGGATTATGTAGCTTAAAAGAATTTAATTGTGCAAATACAAGATGTGAGAGATTTTGACAGGTGTTTATTTGAAAAAGAACTAAGGGTTTCCTTAATTTTTTAGTTCATTCATTCATTCATTCATTCACACAGGCATGCCTGCTCTTCACGGGGCAGCAGACGCGTGAGGGGGCAGACGGTAAACACCCAGACCGTCTGTGAAGACAATCTGTGAAGTAAATAAACAGGGGGACAGAAATAGGGAAGAAAAGGGACACCTCTTGGAATGGGTGACGTTGAAAGTAAGACGGATGGGACAGCTGCACAGTTTCCTTGTGCAGGTGCTTGGGTACATCAGGCAAGGAACTCAGAGGTCTGCAGGGTCCCATCTCGTGCTCACCAGAGACCTCCAGTCCCTGAAGGAAGAGCTGCAGGGGCGTCGCTGATGGCCTCGAGGTTCAAAGTGTGGTTCAAGGACCAGCACAAAGACACCACCGGCGAGCTCCCCTCAGAGCCTCTTACCCCCCATCCTAGACGCACACTAGGGCTGCGTTTTACTGCTTCCCAGGTGTATTGATTCCGCCGGAGCTGTAACAAATTGCAAACTTAATCTGGCTTACAGCAACATACATTTATTTCTTCGTAGTTCTGGATGTCAGACTCTGAAGTGATTCGTACTGGACTGAGATCGAAGTGTTGGCAGGGCCGTGGTTCCAGTTTGAAGGTCTAGGGGAGAATCCATTCCCTGCTTTTGCTGGCTTTTAGAGGCCCCCCAAATGCCTTGGCCCCTGGTCCCTTCTTCAGCTAAAGCCGGCATTGTAGTAGCATCTTCAAATATCTACCTCTGATTCCGAGCCCTGCTTCTAGTTCTGTCACCACATCTTCTGACTCCGACCCTCCCACCTCCCCTTCGTGAGGACCCTTGTGATTATACCTAGGTAATCCCAACAATCCCCCCTTCTCAAAGTCCTTAATTATATCAACATAACTATATTCCTTTAACATGCAAGTTAATGTGTTCAAGGTTCTGGGGACTGGGACATACTTGGGGGGCCATATTCTGACGACCACGCCAGGTAATTCACATCCACATTATAGTCTGAGAAACCCTGGCCCATTGCATTTAAATGGTTTTTCTTTCCTACTTTCTCTGGCTGCTCGTGCGTGCATGACTCCTGCACATGCGTGGTTCATGCACTTTAAAATGATTCTGATCTTTATTATTAGACAGATGTTGCTTGAAGGAGGGGTTGGGGCAGTCCATTTCATGCCGTCCTGGATGTGCTGAATGGTGAGAGCTACTCTGTGTGTTGGTACAGGCTGGAAGGTGAGAAAATTCATCTCTGCCAATCACTAGCAATGAGACCTCGAGCCAACTCTTTCATCGCTTACAAAATGCGGGTACAATCCCTGTGTCACGGACGTGGGATGAGGATGCAGTGAGATGCATCCTGTCAAATTGGAAGTCGTTATCTGGTTGTGTTGGGTGCCGGGCCATGAGGAATGAGGAGGGACCCGCCTGGATTCCTCTCCCTGAGACAGCGGGCGTGTTCCTGCCTGTGCTGCTCCCTGGTGGGGAAGGCTTCTAAAGGACGGGCGTGGATCAGAAGGCTAAGGAAGAGCTGGGCCTGCGGACCCCTGGAATCCACACCTGCGCCTGTCCCTCATAGCTGCGAAGAAAGCCACTGGGACATTATTTGCTGCAATCTGGATGTACATTAGAATCTCCTGGAATGGGTCTAAAAGAAGACCTCCAAGGATTCTGCCTGCAGAGATTCTGATTCTCTGGGTCGGGGTAAGGTCTCGGCGCCTGAATTTGGATAAATCTCTCCAAGTGAAGAGACTGTGAGCTGTCTCCTGACTCAGCTGGCTGAGGTGAGCTTGGGCTGCATTACTAGAAATACAGTAAGTGGAACAAAGGAGGAGATAGTGCCTCAGAGCTGTGACCAGATTGCACCGCTGTACTGGACAGTCGGCTGGAGATCTGGGTACCATGCTTCCGGAGGAACGTGGACAAAGTCTTCACAGGAGCGTAGACCCTCACACTCAAAGCTACATTATGTAAGGAGGAGGGGCAGCACTGAAGGAGAAAGGGCTGACTACCCAAGGTCACCCAGTGAAATTTATCAATGAAAATGCCTAGGAAAGGAAAGAGAGAGACACAACATTAATTTTTGTTTTAAACAGATTTGTTAGGTCACCAAGCCAAATGTCCTAATGATGATAACAGCTGAGCATGAGATTTCATCTTTCTTTCTTAAGTAAACAGCTCGGAAAACTCACGTCTTTGGAACTGCTGGCCTGAGGTAACTTAAAGGAATCCTCCTGATGACATCTGAGGACAGGCGGGGCTGGGTTTTCTTGGGTGCATTTCCTTGTAGGCTTTCTAGTGGGAACTGAGATTTTGTCTCTGTCATAGCTGACAGGCACATTCCGTTCCCCTGGGATGCCTCTTCTTCCTCAGAGCCCTGCAAGCACCAGATGCACGAAGAGTAGAACAGTGATTGCGTATGTGCACACACATGCACACACATGCACGCATGCACACACATTTGTAAGATTTAGACAAGTGAAAAGCAAACACCCATAAAAACTTTTTAAATCCTCACCACCATTTTGTGAGGTAGAACTTTTTTGTCATCTTTATTTAATAATAATAATAATAATTATTGATATTTATAAGGGAGGAATTTCGTGAAAGGGAATACAACTTGAAAATGGCAGAGCTGGGGTTTGAACTCTGATCTCCCAGCCACAAAGCTATGCCCAGACTGACCACTGAGAGGTAGAGATACATCGGAGTGGTGGTAAGATTTCTGTTATCCTTTTGGCCAATAGCTTGTCTTGCTGGTTCTTTTGCCCAGAGAAAAAGATGAGCCCCAGGACTGGAAGGTTCTAGCATGCAGATGGATGTGTCCTTTTGTGTAATCCATGTAAATAACTGTGTAGTCAGCTCTTGGTTAGACTGTGTGAGCAGAGAGGTGGCATCTTCAAGATAAGAAGAGGCTTCCTTTGCTATTACCCAGGGTTCCCCGCAAGAGTGAAGGCCCTCTAAACAGGTTGCTGGTCAGATGGAGGCACTCGATCAGAGGACAAGGATATAAAGGCCATGTCTAGAAAGCCATGTTCACAGCAGACAGTGCAGCTGTATTCATGGCATCAGCTCCAGAAGATGGTCCTGCTACGAAAGAGGATCATCCTCTAGGCCTGGCAGATGCCTGTCGCTACAGGCAGTGCTCTCCGAGGGCCATCAAGAAACTGGGGGGAGTCGTGGGACCTTTTGTTACTGGAATATGCCTTCTTCCTTCTAAGACACTGTGGACATCGTGTCTGACATTCTCCACTTAGTATTGTCCTTCTGTGATACTCGGTAGGACAGACCATCCCTCAAGTAAGGTCAAGGATAACAGCTTCAAAGGCAGCCCAGGCAACCTCCCACGAGAGTCGTGACACAGCGTGCTTGCATATGCATTTCCCCTCTTCCTTATCGTCTTCCACTCTCTTCGCCTTGCTCACAGGCTTTTGTATTTATTATGACATCATCGTTAAACACGCTAGCTGGAAAACGTGTCACAACACAGAACACATAAATAAAAAAACGTCACGTCCCCTTTTTCCTCACCCCCTCCCCGACCCCTCGCTCACCCAGCAGCAGTCTCACAGGGATGCTGCCTGCTTTGCTCTCTGCGAATCCCCTCACCCAGCCCGGGGCTGCAGCCTGGAGAGGGGGCTGTTGTGGGGAGGGGGCACATGGGCCGCCGTCATCAGGCTGACGTGGTCCTTTCTCTACACATTCAAAGTCGTGTTTGGTACATGAATGTGGCCAAACTGGATGTATGGTATTCAAATTTAGTTCTTTGCTTCATACTATGTCTTAGAGATCTTTCCTTGAGCCTATGTGGAGACCTGCCCCTTTCTCTTCACTACTGACTGAGTACCCCACCATGACTTGACCGCTCCTGTACTGGGGGGCATTTAAGTCCCCTCCATTTCTCACTGTTCCCAGCCGTGCTGCTTGCCCAGGCCTCCCGTTCCCCAGGGGAGAGGAAGGACGCTGGGCGGTCAGAAGGGCTTCTCCTCCCGATCCCATTCGCTGGGTCACGTGCCTGAAAACCTCAGTTTCCCCGAGAGACAGGCTGGGCCGAGAGAAATTCCTTTCCCTGGGAGTGGTGGGGAGTGTCCGTGCTGGGC
>PVJL010017108.1:0-19150 GCA_004026885.1 Lyroderma lyra | reverse complement strand
CACCCGGACTGGGGGCAGTGGCCGGGCTGGGGGAGCGCCCGGGCTGGGGGAGCGCCCGGACTGGGGGCAGTGGCTGGGCTGGGGGAGCGCCCGGGCTGGGGGAGCACCCGGACTGGGGGCAGTGGCTGGGCTGGGGGAGCGCCCGGGCTGGGGGCCGTGGCCTCAGATTCACACAGGCTCCACGGTCCTCACCGAAGAGAACGCCGGCACAGGATGGGGCCAGGTCCTGGATGTTAACGGAAATGCCGCTGTGGGACAAGGAAAGGTCAGGGCTGGTGACCACGAGGCAGGGCCTGCCCCCCTGAACCAATGGTCAGTCCTCTGAGCGCCTGGAGCCCCGAAACCATCAGGGTGCTCAGGACCCAGCCCCTCCCACTCTGCGGGCGCTCCAGCCCCTCCCTGGCACGGCAGGGTGCTCGTTTCTCCACATGGCCCAGGTCTCCCCAGTGATGCTCAGACAGCCCCCCGTCTCCGGGCACACTCGTGGGGACCAGCCAGGCACCCACCCTCTGTGTGCCCCCGTGAGCACCCAGGACGTGTGGTACCGGGGGGCCTGAGGGCAGATGGGGTGGCTCCAGTGGACGGGGCCCCCAGCTGGTACCTGTGGTTGAAGGTCTGGAGGCCGATGGAGGCGGATGCAAAGAACACGGACTTACAAAAGCTCGAGGTGTGACCCAAGCACAGGGCAAAAATGCTGGACAAGCCTAGGCCCATCACCTGCGGGACAGACGGTGGTAGCAGGGCAGGGGCCACGCCAGGCAACGGGGCCCCCTTCCTGGGTCAGCGGGGAAAGCCCTCCCAGGCTAGAGCCTGCCCGGGGGACGCGTGGGACAGGCTCCGCAGAAAGGCAGGCGGCTGGGAGGGGCCAAAGTGGAGAGGCCCCGTTAGAGCCAAGCAAGCACAGGCCTGGGGCTCAGAGGGACACAGACAGCCACCCACACAGGTCGGAGAAGGGCCCTCAGCGCTGCCCAGGGCACCATTCGACCACCACACAGGCTGCCAACTAGGTCAGGTGATTTGGGACACAACCCTTGGGTCCTGGGGACAAGCAGGATGTCCAGAGCCATTCCCTGACCCCACCGTCCCTTACCTGCATGAGCTTCCGCACAGCGATGGTTCTGTAACCTGGACAGAGGGGACAGCACACATTCCCACCAGCCCATTGGCATTGCCCCCCGCCCCCCGGACAGCTGCTGTGTGGGCCCCCTGCAAACCGCAGGGAGGGACCCGGGAGAGACGGCTGGACCCTGGGCTCGAGCTGGGGTTTGCTGTGCATGCGAGCAGCATGTGCACACTCATGGGAGCACATCCACCCTGCACATGTGCGCACACGCAAGGGAGCGCGTCCACCCTGCACGCGTGCGCACACTCACAGGAGCGCGTCCACCCTGCACATGTGCGCACACTCACGGGAGCGCGTCTACCCTGCACGCATGCGCACTGCACACGGGAGTGTGTCTACCCTGCACGCGTGCGCACTGCACACGGGAGCGCGTCCACCCTGCACGCGTGCGCACACTCACAGGAGCGCGTCCACCCTGCACATGTGCGCACACTCACAGGAGCGCGTCCACCCTGCACATGTGCGCACACTCACGGGAGCGTGTCTACCCTGCACGCGTGCGCACTGCACGGGAGCCCGTCTACCCTGCACGCGTGCGCACTGCGCACGGGAGCGCGTCTACCCTGCACGCGTGCGCACTGCGCACGGGAGCGCGTCTACCCTGCACGCGTGCGCACTGCGCACGGGAGCGCGTCTACCCTGCACGCGTGCGCACTGCGCACGGGAGCGCGTCCACCCTGCACGCGTGCGCACTCACGGGAGCGCGTCCACCCTGCACGCGTGCGCACTGCTCACGGGAGTGTGTCCACCCTGCACGCGTGCGCACTGCGCACGGGAGCGCGTCCACCCTGCACGCGTGCGCACTGCTCACGGGAGCGCGTCCACCCTGCACGCGTGCGCACTGCGCACGGGAGCGCGTCCACCCTGCACGCGTGCGCACTGCTCACGGGAGCGCGTCCACCCTGCACGCGTGCGCACTGCTCACGGGAGCGCGTCCACCCTGCACGCGTGCGCACTGCTCACGGGAGCGCGTCCACCCTGCACGCGTGCGCACACTCACGGGAGTGCATCCACCCTGTACGCATGGGCACTGCGCACGGGAGTGCGTCCACCCTGCACGTGTGTGCACTGCACATGGGGCCCTGAGGCCAAGGTCAGGCAGATGCCCAGCGCAAGTCCCCTGGACCGACACGAGCATGCCTGCATGGTGTGTCTCCAAGCCCCCGGCCCCCACAACCAGCGTGCAGTACTGTGGCCAGGAACTCTGACCACCAACACTGGAGAGCAAGTGGACGTGTGCAGAGCAGGGCCTGCGTGTCTGTGACGTCATGTCCTCGGGGTGCAGTGCACGTGGGTCCTGGGCTCGCCCCTGACTACGACCTCTGACCTCAGTAGGTGCGCTTTCCACCTCCAAAGAGGGTTGGGGGCTGCGTTCAGCCCTCGAGGGGTAACTCAGGTCCTCCCACTGTGCCCAACGCCACCCTTAATGGGGAAACTGAGGCTGGGGAGTTGGCCGAGTCAGGCCGGGACAGGGCCCACAGGGCCACCTCGGGCTGACTCTGACGGGCCAGGGATCCCACCCTGGAGCTCGGTCCTCGGGGGGTGGCCTCCTCCCATCACCCTCCTGCTTCCCACACTGAGGTGAAGCCAGGGTGGCCCCCTGCCCATCCCCGTCCCGGCTCACCCTGACTGATGAGGTGGTCGGAAAGGAACCCGCTAAACAGACTGGCTGGGATCGCCACCAGCCAGGGCACCACGTTGAAGACCCAGCCCTGCAGGGAAAGGGGGCGCCTCAGTGGGGGCCAGGGCTGCGCCAGCCCCCCACCTCCCGAACCCTAACCCACCCCCACCCGGCCAAGCGGGACCCCCAGTATCCGCCCCCTCGTAGCTCCCTGAACCATGGCCAGGGAGAGCTGGGGTCACACCCCCTGCAGGTGACGTCCCATCCACACCACGACCTTGCCCCCGCCCCTGTGTGGGGTCGCAGTTGTGGGGTCAGCACACCAGTGCCCTGGGGACAGGGCTGTGCCTCCCGACCGGCAGGGACCGGGGCACAGGCCCCGAGCCTGGGAGAGTCCCCTGGGGCCCTGGGCCAGAGGGTGTCAGGGGGACCCACCTTGGAGCTGGGGAACATCTCGTTGAAGAAGGTGGGCAGCCAGGACAGCAGGATAAAGAAGGAGCAGGCGGCCGAGAGCTGGGAGAGGATGGCGGCCCTGCGGCGACGGGCACCGGTCAGGTCCACGGGCCCGGCCCTTGGACCCCGGGCGGCCGCAGGCCCTGGGAGACCCCGGCGTGCCCCGCCCCGCGCAGTGAGCCCCAAGGGAGGCGGCTGGCTCACCAGACAGAAGGCTTCCGGAAGAGCTGTCTCCAGGGCACCCTGGTGTGCCTGGCCACGGGCAGGCCTTGCGCCAGAGCGCCCAAGGCCGGGATCAGCCCTGCAGGGAGTTCCCTGGTGAGAACAGCCCCACGTCGGGCCGTGCCCGGGGCCCCAGAGGGGGCGCGGAGGCCTGAGCTGGAACGAACTTTCTGGATCCTTCCCCACCCCCACCCCGGCAGCCCCGCCCGCATCCGCGCTGGCCCCAGCGGAGCTCTCTCGGCATTGAACGTGGCCAACGACCACCGCGGGGAGCTCAGTGCGTGTTTTCGGGGGCCGAGCCGCAGCCTGCGTCCCGAACCGGCCGGGCCCTGCCCACGTCCTGCTGTTCGGTGGCCGCGGCGGGGCCCGAGCCCCCCGGAAGCCGTGCTGGCCGCCCGCGCCTGCCCGGCCGCCGTTACCTGGTTCGCTCAGCAGGTACCTGCGCACGTAACACACCCACAGCAGGGTGAGGCCGCCCGACAGGTAGAAGACGCTCTGCCAGCCGTACCAGTCCAGGAGCAGGGAGCCCACGGCCCCCGTCACCAGCGTCCTGTAACGATGGAGGGGAGCTGGCCACGGACGCGACGGTGAGCCCCAGCTGCGTCCCTAGAACCCGGGGGGCCGGGCCCCAGTGTGTGCGTTAAAGACGGCCGCTCTCAGGAGAGACCTCCGGCCGCCACGCTGCCGTGGTGGAGGTGGGCACAGCCACACGGCCCGGAGGTGGCGTGGGGACCCACGTGGCTTGCGTTTCCTGCTTCACTTGGGCCCACAGCTGTGTGGCTCTTTCGAAACTAAAAAAGGCAGCACGAGGCGGTCAGGAGGAAACGCGAAGTGAAACCTCCGCGGGGACCTGCCGCCATCAGCGAGGACGGGCGGCAAACGGGGCTTCTGCCTCCAGCAGCAGTGGCCACCCCCACGTCCTGCGGGTCCTCCTGTCCCGCCCCCTGCCTGCACACCGCTGGGCTGCTGTTCAGGGGCTGCGCCCCCCGTGGCCCCCAGCACTGAGGGTCGGGCCGGAGACCCTCGCAGGAGAAAAGGAGAGGAAACAGCTGGGCTCCGGACTGAGGGTCACCTTCCTCCCTGAGCCTCCACTCCCCATCTGGGGGGCAGGGTCTCCCTGTGCCACCCCCAGGCCCACAGCACCCAGGTGGGATGGGGTTTCTCTGTGTGTGTCCCACGTAGCCCTGGGCACACTGTTTTTATTGGGGCTGCTCCTGGCCCCGCACAGGCACCCCTCGCCCCTCTGAACGCCTGCTTCCACCTTGGAGCAGTGACCGGGGGGCCCTGAGCTCGACGCCCCTCCCCCTGGAGCTTCGGGGCGGCACAGGGAACGTGACACGTGCCATCGCAGTGGCCGCCGCCCCCGGCCCCATCAGCACAGGGCAGAGGGGCCTGATGGAGCAGCCGCCGTCCCATCCCACGACATGCCAGGGCCCCGCAGGCCACCCGCACCAGGGGGCGGGACACACGCAAAGACAAGCCCCTTGCAGAGACAGCGTGACAGCCAGTACCCCCAGAGTCTGCCCCCGCCCCACCCCCACCCCCGCGCCCGAGGCCGGGACTCACCCACACTGGGAGCCGGCGCCCACGGTGCTGTAGGCGAAGGCACGCTCGCTCTCCGGGACCCTCTGCGACAGCAGGCTGGTCAGTGCCGGGAAGTAGACCCCTGAGCAAGCAGAGAACACAGGGGCCCGTGGGCGCCGGGCCCGAGCGGCCGATGGGTCCCGCGGGGACGCCGAGCGAGGGCTGAGAGCCGGCGGGGCAGCTCCGGGCCCAGCGATGATCCTTCAGGCTCGGGGTGCCCTCCACGCCCGCCTCAGGGGACCGGGCACTGCCTGGTACGCTGCGATTTTTCTCCAACCGTACCCGGGGGTGGGACAACACTGTCCCTGCCCCCCATCACGGCCTCTGGTCCCTGTCCACGCAGAGTGTCCGCCACCCGGGGTGACAGCTGCCGAGCCCCAGGCTGGCTCCCACGCTGGGCCCCAGAGCAGCGGCACTGAGGGTCCCCCTCGTGTCACAGGACGCCGAGACACAGCCGTGCTCAGGGCCACCAGCCAGGTGCCCATCCACCCAGCCCTGGGCCTGGGGACGCAGCCAGGTGGATGTGGGGAGCAAGGGCACAGACCTCACCCCCTCGGGTCGTTTCCGAGAGGCACGTGCTGCTGGGTGCCTGCTAGTTCCCTCGAGGCGGGCCGCGTGCTGCCTGACGCCGGTCCTCCAGGGCCACCGAGGTTTGGGGGGGCTCTCTAGAGGTCCAACGCCCCCAGAGCATGAGAGCCAGCGATCCTGGGCAACCTGGCATCCCCACCGGGCCCACCAGCCCCGACAACCCGCTGTCACTGGGGCCCTGGAGTGGCCTCCGGCGTGGGGGACATCTGATGTCAGAACGTACCGGACCATAAAGTGTTTTTAGAAACGGGAAGTGCCCGGCACCGAGGCCTCGTGGCACAGACTGACCAGCCCAGAGCAGGGCAGCGGGCAGGGGGGCCATCCCGTCACCACCCCGCCCCGGCCACGCTGCCCGCTGGGACCTGGGCAGTGGCAGCACGGGGGCACGCACCGCCTGCTCCAGGGGGCGGCAGCCGAAGCCACACCACGCACAGGAGCACGCAGCGTCCCCCCACCCCACGTGCACACGTGCCGTCACGCC
Organism: Lyroderma lyra; assembly: GCA_004026885.1. NCBI lineage: Eukaryota > Metazoa > Chordata > Mammalia > Chiroptera > Megadermatidae > Lyroderma > Lyroderma lyra. Next base: position 13,078 of record PVJL010017108.1, on the reverse strand, counting down.
GGGGACACAGGGCCACGTGCCAGCGCCGCGCCCTCACCTTGGAGCAGGCCCGTGAGGATGCGCGAGAAGGTCACGGAGAGCAGGTGGGCGCTGCCCAGGTGGGCCAGCAGTGGGGTGGCCGCGGTGATGAGGCCCCAGGCGGAGGCCGACAGCAGGATGACCTTCTCACCCCCGATCCTGGAGGGGGTGACAGGAGGGCGGTGACGGTGGCGGGGGAGCAGAGCACCACGTCTCCGTCCGGCCGTGTGCGCCTCGGGCCTCCCAGCTCCCGCCTCCCCTGGCCGGGCCTCTCCCCACGCGCGTCCCCCGGGCAGGCTGGGGCGTGGGGGGCGGTTACCGGTCCCCCAGGTGGCCGCCCACGATCTGCGTCAGGCAGTAGCCCCAGAAGAAGCTGCTGAGCACGATGCCGGCCTCCTTCTTGCTCCAGCCGAAGTCCTGGCTCATGGAGGCGGTGCACACGGGCACGCTGACGCGGGCGCAGTACAGCAGGCACGTGCCCAGCAGCAGCGTCCCGGTCCACGCCTGGCATTCGGGCCTGCGGGAGCGGAGAGGGCGGTGAGGCCGCGAGAGGGCCAGGCCGGCCCGCTGGCTCAGGACCCCTCTGCGGCTCTCAGGGGAGCACGCACGCTTCTGGAGTGTCGCTCCTACTTCCTAACGGCCACGCTGGGGGGCGGCCGCGCGGCCAGCCGAGGGCGCCCAGGAAGGCAGCCCGGCGGGAGGTGACAGCAGGGGGTGAGGGGACCACGCACGGGGTGGGGACAGGCCAGTGGGCCCCCCACAGGGCCCAGGAGAGCTGGATCTGCCCTGCAGAGGATTTTGGGGGGCCGGGCTAGGTGGCCAGCAGGGGGACACGGTGCCTCAGGCCCCGGGGAACCTGGGAGGGAGTGACGCAGCCCAGGCTGTTCGGAAGGTCACAGGACAAATGTCCTCAGAGGGACAGTCCCATGAAACTCGTGCCCAGCGCTCCTTGACTCCCCCCCCCCCAAGGGCAGTCAGAAAGTACCACAGCTGGGAGGTCCCCAAGACACAAGGACTCAGGGCCCCTGGGAGCCCCGATAGGTCCTGGGGCGTCAGAAACCTGAGCGCCTGTGGACTTTGGGCAATTCTGTGTCAACACGGGCTCACTGCCAGCGTCCAAGACGGGACACCCGTGTCCGGGTGGTGGGGGAGGTCAGTGAGGGGTGCCTCCACGGGGACTGTACATCTCGAACTGCCCTCAGAGTTCGCGTTTTTAAAACGAGACCAAGCGGGGGAGCCTGCAACCCGGCGGGTGGCGTGGGGAGGGGGGGTGTGGGGGTGGGGAAGGTCCCGGGGGTCAGCCTGGGGGGCACCCTGAGAGTGGGTGTGGTGGCCGGGAGGTCCTGCCTGCCCCGGGACCTGCCCACCTGAGTGGGGTGTCGGGTAGATGGCGGCCCCCCACCCCCAAGGTGAGGAGCCCAGGCTGTGGGAAAGGCATAGGGCAGCAGCTCCACGCTGGGGCCCCGGGGGCCTCGGTGACCTACAGTCTTGTGGAGGTCACTGGGAAGGAGGTCAAGGCGAAAAGCCTGGGTGCCCCACAGACAGCGCACGTGAACCTCAAAGTCACACAGGGCCATGGCAGGACAGCGGGGAGAGGAAGGCGGGGGCCACGAGCCAGGAAGCGAGACAGTAGGTGGGGGCATCCAGGAGGGGGGTCTGCAGGAGCCTCAGAGCTGCTGTCAGCTAGAGCGGGGGGCACGGACTCTGCCCCTCACTCCTCGCTTGGATCTGCGTCTGGCCTTGGGGGCTGGGAGGGTCCTGCCAGGGATCAGTGAAGTGGACACGGGGACTAGATCTGGGGGGCACACAGGGCGGGTCCCCTGGATGGTCTCTGGGCTCGGGCTGCGAGGCCAACTGGGGGGGCACAGTGCAGTATGAGGGTGTGACCCCGGGGATGAGAGACCCCTGAGGCTCTGAGGGCGGGCGGCCTCACACCTGAAGGTGTCGCCACCTGGCCGGTGGGCACACACCAGGAGCCTGACAGGTGGGTGTGACAAGATGTGTCCATGACCTCAAAGGCAGGACCCCAGCTGGAACCAGGCCCACCCAGCACGGAGGGGGCCGGCCAGAGGCAGACGGAGCTGCCCCACGGCGCAGGCCCCGGCTCCACGGCCCCACCCAGCAGGCTGGACCACTGGCCCCGTCCCGGGAGCTTATCAGGAGCGTGGTTTGTGCCTGTGCCCGTCTCTCCGGGGCCCCAGAGGCAGCCACAGCTCACCCACGCCTGGCTGGGGACAGGTCTGGGACACGTGGGACCGGGGACAGGCTGCCCGGCCCCCTTGAACCCGTTTCCTCAGTGCCGACAGGCCGTACACAGCCGGGTGACCGGCCAGCTCCCAGTGCTCCAACAAGGAGCCATTGTGACCCACCTGGAGGGAGGCATGGCCAGTGTCCACCTCCTCCGGCCGCATGTCCACACGGGTCCACTCCCCTCTGCAAACCCCAGTGGAATTTTCCAGTCAGGGGAGCCACTCGGGAGGACACAGCACCCCCCGGTCCCCTGTCTCAGGCCTGCCGAGGGCCTCACTGTGGGCGCACACCCTCCATGCGGTGGGCTCCTGCACCCCATCAGCAGGGCCGGCTGATTTGAGGTGAAAGAGTCCAAGTCCCAACGAGCTGGCCTGCTGCCCCCCATCGGATGTGCCCTGGCCGCCTCTCAGGGGAAGGGGCCTGGGGCACCAGTCCGGGCCCTGTGGGGACTTGGGGGACTGCGTCCCCTCCCCGGGCCTGTCCCCCATGAACACAGTGAAGAGGCCATGACTGGGGCCAGCGCTTGCCCTGCCCTGTCCCCTTGGACTGCAGGGAGCCTTCTGGCCCCGGGCTACGTTTGCAGGTGAGCCCCTGCCCCTCTCCCCCCGCTGGCTTTGCCTTCATCGTGAGGCCAACACTGGGGACCGTCCTTCAGGGCCCTCCTGCAACCCTGTGCTGGGGGACTGGGGCTGGGGGATGAGGTGCCCTCATAGCAGCCCCCTAGGGACTCGGAGCTAGAAGTGGACGGGCCGTGGGGCTGCAGGACCCCCAACTCTGGGGCTGGGGTCTGGCTGGCTCCGCCTCACTGAGGGCCCAGCCGCAGCGGCCGGGGGGCTCCTCCGGGGCCCGCCCATCCCCGGTTGCGCCTGCACGTCGCATGCACAGTGGAACCAGACACGAAGTGACGGGGTGACCGCCTGGGCCCTTCCTCCCCGCGGCCCCAACTGACTCCCCCGCTGGAACCTTGTCCAGATCACACAGGAGGCACAAGGTGGCAAGACTCCACCCCGGTCCGCAGGCTCCGGCGCGTCCCCAGCCCCGGGCCGGCCCCTGGCTGCCCTGTCAGGAGCCCCCAGGTGGGGGTCACCCGTGTGGTCTGACCTGGCAGGCTCAGTCCCCGAGGTGAGGCCCAGCCTGGGAGGGATCCCTCCGCCCCGTCCAGGACCTGCCCCTCCCCCCAGGAAGGGCCCCTGCCTGCACGACCTCCCGGGACCCCCGAGGCCCGCGGGGGGCTCAGGGCGCGCTGGCCCGGGGCTAGGTGGGGGGGGGGGGAGGAAGGTCGGGCCGGCGGGGGCTGCCCCAGGGGGAGCGCGGGAGGCCGCCGGCCGTCTCCGCAGGGGCCGCCCCGCCCGCCCCAGCGCCGCCCGCGACCCCACCTGGACCACCGGGCTTCCTCCGCCGCGTCTCTGCGCGCTTCGTCCGGGACCTGCTGCATCGGGCGCGGCGAGTCCGGAGCCCGGCTGCCGCCCGGCCGGCCCACGCGGGCAGCGCCGCCCAAGTCCACGTGTCAGTCCCGGCGGCGCTTCCGTCCGGCGTTCCCAGGACGTGTCGCCCCCAGACGGCCACCGCGGCAGCTGGCGGCGGCGGGCGGGGCGCCCTCTCGATCCCCGCCCCGCGGACACGTCGGTCCGGAGGCCCAGGAGGCGGCCGCGCCCCCGCAGGTCGGTCCCCGCCCTCCGGCCTCCCCGCCCTCCTGGCCCCCCGCAGCGTGCCTCCCGGCGGGCGGAGAGTGGGGGCTCCCCTGCAAACCACAGGGCGGGGATGGGGACTTGGACTTCGCTGAGCCCCGGAGCCTGTCTGTAAGGGGGACGGGGGTGGTCCCCACCTCACAGGGCTGTGTGCACCCAGGGGAAGTCAGGGGGAGTCTCAGCCCAGGGCCGCCACCGTAAGACTCAGGGTAACCAACTGCAAACAGAGCTTTGGAAGCAGGTGCAGCCCCCGCGGCTCAGGCCTGGGCCCTGGTGCCGTGTGACCCCGAGAGGGTCCGAGGACCAGTAAGCACCTGACACCGTCCGGAGACCCTGAGCGGGCAAGGCGGGAGGTCAGTGGCAGCCAGAGCTGCTGGACAAAGTGCCACATTCCAGAGGGAGCCTATGGACACCTGCCATTGGCAATGGCCAGGACGGACACGTGCTCTCCAGGCTTCTAGCTGATTCCGTGAGTTACCCCATACCCAGCCACCCAACTGCCTTGCCCGGGAGGTCCAGGGTGGGGGCTGATTGTTGGGGGTGGGGGGCGGTGAGTGGAGAGTTATGGCAGGAGGAGGGCTGGTGGTGGTGGCCGCTGTCCCAGCCGGGGCTGGTTCTGCCTCCTGTGGGGGCTGTCCATTCACTTCTGCACCGCTGGGCAGACGTGCTGCAAGGCTTTGTGACGCCAGTTCACACTGACTGCTCACACTGTCAAGGGTCCCTCCTTAGCCTCCAGGGCTGTCCCCCACTGGCTTTTTGTAAAATACAGACCGAGCAGACCCGGGCTGGGTCTCCCCCAGTGCTCTGTCCCCCTGCCCGTCGTGCAGCCCACCAAGCACAGTGTCTCCCTCCTCCTGAAGGTGGGGAGGGGTGAGCAGCACCAACGCCTGCCCTTGCCCAGCTGCTGCAGGTAAGTAGGAAATCAGGTCCAGTGCTGGACACACGTGCATGAGCCAGCGGAGGGGGCACCCCCCTTTCCAGCCGAGCTCAGCTTTTAAATGGCAGAGGGGGCAAAGACGGAGGCCTGTGAACAATTTCACCGGAAACCAGAAAGATGAACTTCACGGTGACAAACATGCCCCACCCTGGGTCTGTATGGTCGACTGCCCCCCACGTCCCTCCCGGGCCCCTCCAACCCTGGTGTGTGAGTTCTTGATGGCTGGGCAGCTTGCTTCACTTTCAAAATCCAGTTGGGAAAATTGTCACAACTGTCAGACACCATGTTCTGTGGGACAGAAAACCTTGCTTGCATGGGCAAAGCCTGCTGACGTGTCCACAGAGTGAGAAGTCACAGGCAGGCGGACAGCGCGTCAGCCGGCAGAAGCCCTGTCACTTCTCTCCATCACTGGGCTCCCCCACGTCACCCAAAACCCCGAAGAGCCTCTGAATCTGCCGTCATACACAGTGCACCCCAGAGAGGCATCACGCAGGGCAGGAGCCTGACCACTCAGCGCCCATAGCTGGCAGGACGGCTGCTGTGGGACTGCAGCACGCAGAAAGGTGAGTGCAGACAAAACCACGTCTCCGGCCGATTCCTTCTGTGACCCTTTGGGTTGGAGTCGGGGACAAACTGAGTCTGATGGACTTTCTGTTAGGCTCAGACTTAGGCTGACCATACACACCGTTTGCAACAGGACAGCACTGGTTTCTTTTCATATTTCACGACCATCCTGTCATTTTAATAACAGTGTCAATTCCGTCCCGTTTTTTATTTTGGTAAAGAACCGAATGCAATTTATTTATTCTAAGGCTCTGTGCTAATCAATACATGCTGTAAAACTGCTAGCGTGATGCAAGAGGAAGTTCCATTTACTTTGTCCAGTCAGGGCCAGGATTCTTGAGCTGGGGACCATCAGATGCCACCCGCTTGCTGGTCTGCAGCGGCTGGGAACTCAAGGGGCGGGTGCTAAGCCCCATTCAGCATGTGGGTGGCGGGAGGGTCTCGATGCACAACGGACCACTGCCCATGCTCACTGGGCTGTGTGTTTCCATCAGGTTCGGAGTGTGGGAGGCGGTGACTGTCCCACTGTTATTTCCACCATCGTTCTGCCCAGAGATTCTCTCTGCCCCACAGTGTTTTGACTTTTCAGACTCACATTTCAGTTCAACAGGCTGGTAGCTGCTTTTTTTATTAGAGTGGACGTCTCTAGTGGGACAGCAGCATATACCGGCCTGTGACAGCAGTCCTTTTTGGTGTATGTGTATGATCTTCTGCAGTCTGGCCACTGCAGTCCTACATTCGAGTGTTCGGTGTGGTATGCCACACGGACGTTTTTACTGCTCATGTGATATTTTCTAAGTATTTTACTGTTATATGCAAGAGATCAAGTGTCCATGTTCCCAACTTACTTTAGTTTAATTGAAAAAGGTAATATTTCAGCTACGGAAGTAGCCGTAAACATCGGTAATCATATAAACGATTTCGAGTCCAGAAAAAGCCAAGTGTTTCTAACTACCGAGGTCAAAAAACAACGGAAAATGTTAGCTTAGATGAAGGAGAAATTTTTGAGGCTAAACTTTTGGGATGTTGTCGAGAATTTCTATGAAACCAGCTTAGAATTTATCAACAAGTGGAAGTGCAGTATGGGCAGCCTGGAAGTTCAAGTGGGTGCTACTAAGGCAGCACCTACACGAGGAGCGCATCACACACACAGAAACCAACAGGAGAAACTCGGGTATTCGATCCGCGGACGCTCCTAAAGTCTGCAGGTGTGAGGCTGTTGGACACGGAATACAGAACACATTTCTGTGTCTGATAGATGGATCAAGATGTTTATGAAATGGGTAAAAAATGCCTGGACTCTTACAGGGGAGTAAGCCCCGGAAGCGAAGTGTGTTTGACATGACGGAGACTTTCTGGAGGCCACTGGGTCATTCTTAAAATCAAAGAGAAACCTTTATTTTCAACAAAACCAGCCGGAAGAGATGGCTCACTGACCCCCCAGGAAAGACTCTCAGCACATACAGCACCAAAATATATATTTGAGACATTAAAAAACACAGAGCCCCACCCTGCACACACATTCCCAGACCGACAAGGAGAAGAATCCAGCGTGATGCCGTCACACTACACGAGTCTGAGCCAGGACGTACAAACGTGTAGTCTTTCCTAGGAAGAAACCAGACAGACAAGAAGCCCAGGGGTGCGGGCCAGCGTCCAGCCTGAGCCCAACGAGACCCAGGAGGAGGGCAGCGCACCGCCTGCCCACAAGCTAAGCGCGAGCGCGACGGCCGCTGCTGCTCGGTGACTTGGGCCGCCAGGCCTGCAGGTGACTAGGATTCCCTGACATCACGGCGCGAGGTGGCCACGACGTCCTCGGGGAACGGGACACGAGAGCTGGGCGCCACCACCACCGTCTTCAGGACACGCCGCAGGGCAGCCGGCCATCAGGCTTCCGCTGTGAGCTTCCCAGCGCTTAAAAGGCCGTTTTCCCTTCAAAAAAGATGCCGGGTCAAAACGAGGGAAAGGGGGGGGGCGCGTCTCTACTGCAGGCAGCGTCTCAGTCACAGCGGCACGCGCCAGGCCCGGGCCGCTCGGACCTACTTGGGCTCCTCGATCACACCTTTGCTCAGGTCTGTCATTTTGGGGTACTTGACTTTCTTCTGGTCCAGCTCATTCTGAGCCCAGAGGAGTAGTTTCAGGAGCTTTGCCAGCTTGGGGGTGGACTCGCGGTTCTCGTAATCTAGGACGGCCTGGTTCACTTCACTCCACACCTGGGAAAGAAACACGTCCCGTGAAGACCACGCGGATGCGGGGTGGCCGTGGAGAGGGTCCATCACTGCGTGCACCGAAGCCCTCAGAACCCAAGTCTGCGGGAGTCACCTGCCGTCTGCCTGAACGGCCGTAACCGTGGGGCCCTCTGGGGGACGCTCACGCTCCTGTCTAGTTGGTAAGCGCCACATCTGGCTTGTGTGGCAGTTAAGTGACACAAGCCAGGCTGGAGGGAACTGTGTGACAGGAAGAGCAGGGCGGGCAGTACGCACAGAACCCTTGCCGTGGGCCCAGGGACCTGGCAGATGGTGCCTTCCGACAGGGGTGATGGCAGGCAGGTGCAAGGCCATGTCGCATGCAGAGCTTTCGATGCACAGCTGGCCCTTGCGTGGGCAGCGGGGCACCTGCGGACGCGGAGGGCCGACCGTGTGCGCCGTTCTGCACTGGTTTATGTGGGGACGTGGGCACCGCGGATTCTGGGACCCGTGGGGGCCCCAGCACTGAGTCCCCTTGGGTGCTGAGGATGACTGGGTAGTAGTGAGGATTTGGAGCAGTCACAGTTACAAGTGGGTTTCCACTGCACGGGGGTGGCGCCCTTACAGTCCGCATTGTCCCAAAGTCAACGTACTGTCCGATCGAGTCACAGCCCTCTGCTGCTCCTGGTTCGGCACGGCAGCGACCATTAGGGGAGAACTGGAGCTGTCACACCAGTGTCACATGCCTGAAATGCCGTGCCTCTGTCCCGCGCCATCCGCACCCCGTTCTGAACACCCGGGGGGTGGCGGGAGCAGCCTACCTTCTGCCTCTGCATCATGTTTAGCAGGTCCCCGAAGGGTGAGTCCTCAGGGTTGTCGAAGGCCAGCAGGGCCAGCGTGCGCTCCATCTCCGTCAGGCATTCGCGGCTCTCCTCCCCCTGCTCCGCCAGCTGTGTCTGCGCAAACTCCAGGGCCGCCTCCGTCTCCCGCTGGCGGATCAGCTCGATCAGGTGCTGCTGCTGCAGGGAGAAGGCACGCAGGGTCGCACACCGCACCCCGGCCGGGCGGGCAGGGGCCCCATACCCCGCACCCCGGGCAGCCGGGCGGCACGCCAGGGTCGCAGTGCCCTCTAGAACGGAGCACTGTCCTAGCACCTGGGCTAGCAAGTCTGCGCTCTTAAAGCAGGAGTGCACCTGAGATGCACAGGCCGTGGCCAACTCAAAGCCCTCCCCCACACGGGTCACACTCCTCGTGACTTCACCGTCACAAGTCCCCTCCACTTACCCTGCGTCCACAAGCCCGACGCCTCCGACCGGCACTCACCTGCAGGTGGAAGTAAAGGTACCGGTTTGTGTCCAGCAGCTCCGGGTGCAGGCTGTTGATCAAGGCGATGGCCTCTTGAATCTGGCCCTTCAGGAGCATCTCGCGGATTTTGATTCGCTCGTCGAGGGTCTCCAGGTCCACGCTAGGCTCAATCCCGGATTCCATTCGAAACTTCTCTGCGGCTTCCTTAAAGCCCTCTGAAACGACCCCCGTCCTCAGTGCTCCGAAAGTCAGCGAGCACTAACACCAGCTTCGACGTCGCCTGGGCGCCCACTTGCCCTGGCGTGAGTCACTTCCCTAGGGAGCTGGTATTATTACTACCACTGTGCTTTCCTAGTCGTGCCCTTGAAACACGGAGCGGGAAGAGTGAACTTCATGCCTCTGCGCCCCTTCCTGGGCCCCTCACCCACCAGCCAGAGATCATGGTGAGCTCTGAAGCCCTACGTGCTGGTTTGGGTCCCTTGGAGAGGCTGCCGTGCCAGGTCTAAGTGACATAACACGCTCTGCACAGCCCGCAGGGCCTGGCCACGCCCACCTGTCAGGGCAGCCCCTGGCCTCCACCCCAGAGCAGCGGGGGCACCTCTCTGCACACGCACACACAGCCCTGGGCCAACATCTCCTCCTTCCTCTCCAAAAACAACCTCCACAGAGACTAACGCAGTCGGGGCTTCTGAGAACTAAGGGAAGGCGGTGCATCCCTTCTGGAACCATCTGGGCCTTCTCACCACACAGCCACCCTGTTCCTTCCCCGTGCCAAGGAGGAGCGTGTGAGCTGCAGGCCACGCCCGCTCCCCGCCCCGCGCTCTGCCCTCCCCACTTTCCTCTTCTGAGTCGGGCACCTTCTGAGTCGGGCACCTTCTGAGTTGGAAACAATCCAGGGTAATTTACCCGGCTGGCCAGAAGAGCTCACTGACTTAGGCTTTAAACGTACACCAGAACGTTCTTAATTACCTCCACCAACTGCAACAATGTCAAAAAGCCAAGAGACGGGTTTCTGCCTCAGGTCTCAGGGACCAGGCACGAGGATCTCGTCTTTAACACGATCACGCACAAGTCACTCAGGCAGGCCGGCGTTTCGTAATGCCCGAACACCACGTGCGTTCCCGTGGCACCTCAGAGCTACGGTTCTGACCATGCGTACACCAAGGGAGAATGAGTAGCAGCCCGGCTGCCAGCCGTTACCTGTGACCAGGTAGTTCATGATGAGGCGGTTCATGTCTGCTCGCTGGACGTGTAAGTTGTTGAGTTTTTCCATCCACTCATCTTTTGTGATTTCATCGGGCTTTTCTGTATAACTCATTCTGACTTACTTCTGTAGGAAAAAACGTTGTAAGCATTGGTGAAGAATTCGGCAACAATTATGATCATTTCAAAAACGAACACAGATGTAGTGAGAGGTGACAGGGAGGGACGAGGAAGAGGCTTTGAAGCTGAAGAGCAGCAAACGCACGGGTCCTGAGAGCTGAGCACAGGGTGAGGGGTCAGGAAGGAGGGTGGCGTGTTCAGAAGGCAAGACAAACGCAAGAAAGAGCCAAGGGTCTTAGAGCTGGTGGTCAGGTGGTCAGCTGGGGTCAGACCGACTAAGGTGCTGCTGGCTGAGGAAGGAGTTTAGACAGGTTCTCCCCTAAGCGCAAAAGGCAGCTGCGGAAGGTACAAGCTAAAGAATCACCTGCTGTGATGTTCATGCTCAGAAGGGGCTTGCCCACCCACCGGGCCGACAAAAATGGAGAAGTCTGACAAGACCAGGGTTACAGACATGGAGTCCTCCTAACCTCTTACATGGCTGTCTGAACGGCTGCGCACAGCATGAACGTTTGCCGTTTCCTGTACACCTGAGCACGTGTGCTCCTCACAGCCCAGGGATTCTACTCCTGCTGGGCCGAGACCCTCGGAAACTCACTGCCATGCACCAAACACGGACACAACTGTTCACAGCAGAAATACGGAAGCCACTGCCCAGGTGTCCATTCAACAGCTGCCAAGGACCAATGAACTGGGGTTACCAGGCCCCAAATCCCTGGGCTGATGTGTTTTAGAATCCAGAGTGTTCCAGACTACACAAAGCTCCTCTGGAGATTCTATAATATGTCACAGGGTGTCCTCACCAGGTGTGGGGCAGCCCCTCCAATCAAACATTAAGTCTTCTGTGAAATGTGTGAGTATTCGTACTGAGTGGAACGGCAGCTATCTAATACCTAAACAGCCTTTGCCAGGTCAGCTTTGCCACCAAATAGGTTAAAAGCGAACGCTTGGTTTTCACAGTGACTTGGATTTTAGGGTTTCTGAGAAGAGGCTGTGATTGTGTGTTCACATAACAGAATGTACTAAGGCAGTTAAACTAAACACACACAGCCATGCGGGTGACCCTTAGGACTCAGGTGGATGAATAAAGCAAGTTGCCTCAGAGGCCCAGATAGGGCAGGCAGTTGTGTAAAGAACAAAAACAAGACCAACTATACAACACGTGCTTTCGCAGTAAATACAAATGAAACATGAAACTCGGGAAGCGTCTACCATGGAAAGAGAGGCAGATAGGTGCCGGCTCTGGGAGCCCACCACCGTCCCCTTTGTCGTCTACATAGACGTTACGGACACTACGTTATACGTAGTAAAGTACGTGCTAAACTGTTTCAATACACTGGAAACTGTTACGACAGCAAGTCTGGGGTGGTGCGCGTTGAGCAGGAAGACCAGTCAGGAGCCACCCAAACAAGAGGACAGAAGAGTTGGAGAGACACAGCTGATCAGACTCTGTGTACAGGCCTCGCTGCTGCACCGAACATGGACAGATAAAAGAGGATGACCTTGAGGGATGGGGCCACGAATGAGGGAGGGATGGGGCCATGAACAGGTTAGAGGAGCAGGGCAGGTTTGGGCTGACTATCAGACACGCAGCTGGAGAAGTCAAGCAGGCACCTGGATTATAGGTCCCAAGCTCAGCGCTGGAAACATTAATTAGGGAAGCATCTGCCAAAATACGTGGAAAGCCAAGAGTCCCGCAAAGATCACCAAGGGGTGAAACCAGTGCGTTCTGGTGTGTGGGCAGGAAAGCAAAGGGGCACAGCACAGAGTCCTCGGGTCCCTAAAAGATGCTGAAACTCAGAACTCGGCAGAAGACGACATGCACCCAAGTCAACACTGAGCGTGATCCTCGTGCAAACACTCATGTCTCCTAGAGGCCTCAGAGCAAATTCTTATTATTAGACAATTCCAGGTAACCCAGGACAAACAAGGGGCCTTCCTCTGAGCTTCCACTAGGTAACCGGCCCTCACACCAGGACCAACCACTCCCTGGCGGTGAGAGCGATTTTTGAAAACAACAACTTTCACATGGAGCGCCGGCCGTTCCGTTTTGTACTGGAAGAACTCGGGGGCTAACACCATTCAAGGGACACAGGAAAACACGCCAGCTCTGCAGACGAGGGACACTGGCTGCCGAAGCGACGACCTGCGTCTCCGCCAGTTTCTACTCGGAAGCAGTTGGGTGAAAAAGCGTTCTCGCCGCCGCGACAGCTGTGCTACGTCCCGCCTTGCAGCTGGCGACCGCGCCGAACGCCCGGGCCTCCCCGTGCCATGGTCGCTCTGTAAGAATCCACACCGCACCCCGGCGCCCGGGCCGCCAGGGCGCGGAGTCCGCTTTGGCCGTGAGGAGGAGGAGCACTTCGACTTGCCGATCCGGGAGCGCTGCCTCCCCGCCCAGAACTCGCCCAGATGCTGACACCTGCTCGGCCCTCCGACGCCCGAAGGCCCCCGACGCGTATCCGGCCGGGGACTCGCCGGCGGCGCGGGAACCCGGCCTCGGCCCTCCTCCCCGGCCTCCCTGCCGCCCCGCCGCGCTCCCAGAGGGCCGCTCGGCCCCACAGCCTGGGCCCGTCGCGGCCATCTTACCGTGCGGATCCCGCCTCCCGCGCTGCGCGGTCTCCGCGGCCGCTGGAGGGGGCCGGGCGGGGAGGGGGCGGTGGCGCCGGGAAGGCGGAGGCGGAGGCAGGGGCCGCGGCGCGGGCGGGGGCGGGGGCGGGGAGCGGGAAGGCGGACACACCGGCGGCCGCCCCCTCGGCCTCTTCCCGCGAGATCGCGAACCGACAGCCAATCCAGCGCCCCCGCGAGAGGGC
>PVJL010017107.1:0-19143 GCA_004026885.1 Lyroderma lyra | reverse complement strand
GGGGGGGGGTTGGAGGCGGCAGCGGCCGAGGGAGCCGTGGAGCCGAGGAGGGAAGGGGAGAGAGGAGGAGAGAGGAAGCAGGGGGAGGGAGGGAGGGAGCGAGGAGCCAGAATGGGGGGGTGCCTTGGTAGAGTTAACTCCTTCGGTGCTGGCAGGAACCCGGATAACAGGAAAGGATATGGAAGCAGAAGCAGAGAGGCCCTGAAGCAAACATGGAGACCTGGCCAACAACCAGCAACTACAGCAGACATGATGAGGATGGGTTTCATTTATTAGAGGAGGAAGCATCCATATTTTGGCTGGGAGCACCCATGGTGTTTAAATATGAGAGAGGCCATGGCGGGGGTAGGGGTGATGGAGGGGCTGGCAGGAGGGAATTCCAGGCCTAATTCTCCCTCAAGGTTCAGAGAAGGAAGCCTGAAAAGTAATTATATCCTGGACTCTTTAGTGCCAGAAATTGGGGCAGGTAAAGAAAAGGGGGTAAGCAAGAGAGAGAAGCTAAAGGACAGGAGAGTGCATTCTCTGGGCCCCTGACTCAGGATTTTGTCACCAGGGTCCCCAAGTCTCAGTTCAATATCAGGAGTACTTTGCTTACCCCTCCAGCCCTGCCCACTCCATCTCACCCCCCTTACCTGACTCTCCGAGATGGAAGCCTCATAGTAGTCCAGGATGTCTGTCACAGGAACAGCACTAAGTTATACTCCCCAAGTCCCTGCCCCCTTGGCCACCCTTGCCATCACTTTGCCTCCTATCTGGTAAGGGAGGAGCTCCTCCAGCCAAGGTTGGTGGACACTAAGGAGGAACACTGTTAGGATGACCCCTGCATGAAGATATTGCTTGGACCAAATGATTTCCAGGTTCCCAATAGCCCCCAAATTCAGTAATTGTCCTATCAAACTCAGGTCAGCCCTTTCTACCACTGCCCCTCAGAAAATTGGGGCTACTCACCCAGCAAGGCCTGGAAGAGGTCACTGTGCAGCACTGTAAGGAGAGGGGGTGCCCATCGCAATAGAGGGGGGGCCAGGAGCCAGAGGGCTGACCTGGGAGCTGGTGAAACGCAAGTGAGGGTAGGCGGATTGGGACAAGGAAGACACAAACAGAGAGACCAATGCACTCACTCACTTACCCTTTCCCAGCCTTTTCCCTTTCACCCCAGACTCTATGAAAAGGTTCAAAAAGAAGGATCCCGAGTCTCAGCCCCACACTCCACCCCCAGGCCTCTGCTCCACAAGGATTTTTGTTTTTCACCTCTTGGTCTTTCAGACATCTCTCTCTTCTCTCACTTTAATCTCCCTAATCCGCCAGGATTGGAGCTGAGCTGTCTTCTCCCCACTCAAGTCTAGCTGTTGGGTAAAGTAAGCATTCTCTGAAACGACCAGATGATGTCCCATTCTTTCCCAGGTCCCCAGGCACCACCACCACCAGTTTGCTCTGCACTCCCTGGACTCCTCTTCCCAAAGCTGGGCACAATTTAGTTACACTTCACTGAGGGACTGGGAAAGAGGTTCACCCCAAGGAGGCTTCAATAGTTCAAAAACAAAGGAAGCTGAGTTCAGTTCTCTGTCCTCCTGGGCCTGTCCCCAGTGGGAATGGCAGAAAGAGCATAAACTACCTGGGACTTCTTGATCTGGGGCTAGAAATGCGTGGGAGAATGCAGAGACATGAGAATTTCTACCTTTCCTCTTGGGCCTGGGAAGACTCCACCTACCTAGAGGTCTAGCCTAAGCACATGGTCTCAGGATGGAAGAGAGGGCAGAGAGAAGTAAACGTTGAGGAAGGTCTCAGAGGCCTTCAGTGGGAGACAGTGAACTCCAAGAGGGAAGAGGTCCTTCTTCCTATGAAAATTTAGATGTTTCCAGAGTTAGTGACACAACCTAGGTCTTAGGAGAGTATGCTTGGGGCACTCACACCCCAGCTTGAGTCCTCCATACCACCATTCCTCTCGCTTTTGTGGATATGGACTTTGAGGGACCCCAAAGAGTCATCTTTCCATGCCTCTGCCACTTCTTACACTTCTCTCTTCCCACCTCTCCTTTCTAACTCCACCTGGGAAGTTCCCCTTTCAGTCCACCCTCCATCTCTCTGGCTGCCTTGCCTATGCTCCTCCCTCTTCAGTCCCAGCCTATCCCATCACTCCTTCTGAGGACTACACTCTAGATAGGACAGGCAGGAGAAAGAAGTTTGGGGGAGACAAGGGGCGTATGCAGATCACCCTAGGTCAACCAGAAAGCAGGGCTCAGGGGCTCGGGAACTACAGCTCCCAGCCTTCCCCGGCGGCCGGAAGCTCCGCCCGCCTCCCGGTGCATTGTGGAGAATGAGTCAGGGGTAGGGGACCAAGACTTTGGCTGACGGGAGCAGAACGTTAGGTCAGCGCTCAAGGTAACGACGGACTGAGCTGTTCAGAAATGCAGGCGGCGAGGATGGCCCCGCGCGTGGCGCGTCAGCTGCTGAGGTTTGGGGGCAGAGGGTGTGTGTATGCCAGGATGGACGGGGGCAGCGGGCCTGGGGACCGGGCCAGGACTGAACCCCCACTCCTTACAGCTCTCGGCCCTCTACTCTCCTGGGGCAACCCCAGCCATGCCCTGCCCGACGATCCTATGCCACTGGGGCCGCTCAGGTAGGTGACGGTGGCCTTGGGACTAGGGAAGGGGAATGCTCGGGGTGGGCGTCCGCCTCAGCTGCCCCCTTTCTGCCGTCGTTAGGAGTCTCCTTCTTGGTGCCAGTCATCTGCCGACCGACCTGGCACCAAAAATAGGGGAAAGGGCAGGTCAACATGACTGGGGATGAAACTAGGGGAAAGGTCGCCGGGTCCGCCCTTCCCAGCACCTAGCCTCTTCCACTAGGTTCTCCTTGGCACTTCGGCAGCCCTTTCCGCGGCCGCGCTAACTATCCCTTTCCCCAGGCGGTTCTGGAGAAGTCAGATTCGCTCTCCTCTGATGCTTCAACCAGGGAAAAACAGGCCAAGGCGGTATGTGGCCCCGAGGCCTGGAGGAGCTAAGCGAGGGGCATACCCATCCCAACCAGGTCTCTGAAATCCCCTTCTCCCGGTGCAGGAATCCAAGTCCTTTGCTGTGGGGACGTTCAAGGGCCACCTCACCACCGATCAGGTGTTCCCGTACCCATCAGGTAAGGAAGGAGGTAGTCAGAGCTGTGCGGGGCTTAGGCAGTGTTCCCCTGACCGCCTGACCTGACCTGCCATCCCCTGCTGCCCCGCAGTGCTCAACGAGGAGCAAACACAGTTTCTCAAAGAGCTGGTGGGGCCTGTGTCCCGTTTTTTCGAGGTGAGGAATGACAGTAGCTGGGGAACAGAGGGCGTGGTCTTCCATGGGGTGGGAAAAATGTTAAGTTCAAAAGGAGCCTGGCTGAGGGATCCTGTGCCTTCCCCAGGAGGTGAATGATCCTGCCAAGAATGATGCGCTGGAGCAGGTGGAGGAGACCACCATACAAGGCCTCAAAGAGCTGGGGGCCTTTGGTCTGCAAGTGCCCAGTGAGCTCGGTGGTGTGGGCCTCTGCAACACCCAGGTGAGGGAGCCAGTCTCTCAGTCACTTCCCAGTATCCCAGATTCAGTACCTCCCTCACCTGAGGCTAAGGTCTCTCTCTGCCAAGCATCTGCCCTGACTCTCCCAATATGTACACACCCCTTCCAAACACAATACCAAACTACATGCAGTCTCCTAGGTCATGGACCTCCCCAGGTTGCCAAATCTAATGAATCTCTAAGGTGATGTCTGCGTGACAATAAGGGTAGGAAGCCTCCCTCCCAGGTGGACAGATACAAGCCAGCCAGTGTCCTTTCTGCCATGGTCCCACTTCCTCTCTCTACTTACTTTGTGGAGATGCCCAGGTCAGGCCCTGCCCTGTTGCGCACCTTTCCTGCTAAAGGCAAGTCTGCATGCAGCCAATCACTGCCAGAGATGCCTGCTTCCCTTCCAGTATGCGCGCCTGGTGGAGATCGTGGGCATGCACGACCTCGGTGTGGGCATCACCCTGGGGGCCCATCAGAGCATCGGTTTCAAAGGCATCCTGCTCTTTGGCACAAAGGCACAAAAAGAAAAATACCTCCCCAAACTGGCATCAGGTGAGGCAGGCCTAGGAGCCCCAGGGATTGGGGGTGTCCTGGGCTTGGCACAAATTAGGTTGGTGGTACCACTTAAAATCACCACATAGTTGGGTGTGTGGGTTGGGGAAGGATTCTGGAAAGGTATCACAGGGTGTTGGTAGGGAAATGGGAAGAAACTGACTGTTGTCAGAAGTGTTAAGGGGTAACTGGGGTGGGCACTGAGGAACCATCAGTGCCCATCAGGAACCAGCATAAAGCAGCTTTCTGCCCACAGGGGAGACTATAGCAGCTTTCTGCCTAACTGAGCCCTCGAGTGGGTCAGATGCAGCCTCCATCCGAACCTCAGCTGTGCCCAGCCCCTGTGGAAAATATTACACTCTCAATGGAAGCAAAATTTGGATCAGGCAATCTACCTCCCATTTCTCTATTCCTCTTCACCTTTGCCCAATTCCAGGCCCCACCACTCTGTCCTCCATGCCAACTGACTGCCCTAATTTTTCCACAGTAACGGGGGCCTGGCACATATCTTCACAGTCTTTGCCAAGACACCAATTACAGATGCAGCCACAGGGGCCGTGAAGGAGAAGATCACAGCATTTGTGGTGGAGAGGGGCTTTGGAGGTGTCACCCAGTGAGTGGGCTTTGGGAGGAAGAGGTCAAGCCAGGGAGGGGGTAGTACTGAGTTCCAGGTCACTCTGGGGATGTGTGCAAAAGCCAAAGCAGCTGGACAGCATGTTCCCTTTGGTACTAATATGTATGGAACTGATCTAAAGCTTTGGCCCCAGCAACCAATGAGCCCAACACATGGCAACAGGCCAGAGCCAGGCCTCCTCAGCCCCGGGGACATGCAAGGAACTGCTGCCTGCACCCTCTTACAGTCTGGAAGTTGCAGTTCCTCCCTGGTTCATAAGGAATGAAAGGGCACTTTTCCCTGCAACTTGCTGACCACACTTCTACTTCTCTTCCCTACCCTATCACAGCGGGCCCCCTGAGAAGAAGATGGGCATCAAGGCCTCAAACACAGCAGAGGTGTACTTTGATGGAGTACGGGTGCCATCAGAGAATGTGCTGGGTGAGGTGGGGGGCGGCTTCAAGGTCGCCATGCACATTCTTAACAATGGAAGGTTTGGAATGGCTGCAGCCCTTGCAGGCACCATGAAGGGCATCATTGCTAAGGCGGTGAGTACCCTGCTTGAGTCCTTAGCTAGCCTGAATCTAAGTCATACTGTTCTTTCCCATGTGTCCCTATTCCCTTGCAAGCACTCCACCAGAGACCCTTCTCTCACCAGCAGCTCTAGACCTGATAACTTAGGTTTCCATCCCGCCTAGACGGAACTTTTCTTGCCTGTGGCCAAACCCCAGCCCTCCAAGCCCAGCCCAGCCCAGCCCCTCTCCTGTGAGGACTCTGGAGAACCACAGTGGCAAACAGGTGCCTTCTTCCAGGTGGATCATGCTGCTAATCGCACCCAGTTCGGGGAGAAAATTCACAACTTTGGGGTGATCCAAGAGAAGCTGGCCCGGATGGCTATGCTGCATTATGTGACGGAGGTGAGGGTCTAACCACAATCCTCTCCCCAGAGCCTGTGGACTTCTTCCCAGTTGGGTCAGACTACAACCCCCAGCAGCACCTGGGGCAGTGGGTCTCCAGCTTCACACCAATGCCCTAGGGGATGCGGGGAGGCATAGTCAGCTCAGCTGCTGTAGAAGGGGAAGAGCCATGCTGTTCTGCTGAGGTGCTTCCAGAGGTACCTGAAATTAAGTCTACCCCAACACCCACCCTTACCTCTTCACCCCTTTTAAAAGAAGTCAAATGCCTACAAGTCCCTGACAAACTGGCTCAGGGGACCAAATATTTCAAAGGGCCTGAGGTGTGGAATTAGAAGGTGAAGGCACGGACCACAGGAGCTGGGGCTGATCTGGTTTTGGAGATTTGGTTGATCAGATCAAGTCTGATGTAGCTCTTTTCCTTCCCATGTCCAAACCACACAACTTCAGTCCATGGCTTACATGGTGAGTGCCAACATGGACCAGGGATCCACAGACTTCCAGATAGAGGCCGCCATCAGCAAAATCTTTGGATCGGTGAGGTCCCAGGCCTACAGGGAGGGAGGGTCCAGTTCGGGAGCTTGGCTCCCAAACCAACCCTGTGTGGTACTTTGTTCCTAGGAGGCAGCCTGGAAGGTGACGGATGAGTGCATCCAAATCATGGGGGGCATGGGCTTCATGAAGGTACAGGATGGCTCTCTTCCAGGGGTGGCTGTAGTTGAGCTAGGAGGAGTAGGCAGGCACATCTCAGCAGGGGTGTATGATCTGTCTTCCTCCATCCTAGGAGCCTGGAGTAGAACGCGTGCTCCGAGATCTTCGCATCTTCCGGATCTTTGAGGGGACGAATGACATTCTACGGCTGTTTGTGGCTTTGCAAGGCTGTATGGTAAGGGAGGAGAATTGCTGGGGGAGGTGAGGAGAACAGGGAGTCCTGACTGTTGACCCTCCTTCCCCACAGGACAAAGGAAAGGAACTCTCTGGGCTTGGCAATGCTCTAAAGAATCCTTTTGGGAATGCTGGCCTCCTGCTAGGAGAGGCAGGCAAACAGCTGAGGCGGTAAGCTTATGGCCAGAGCACGGCAGTGCAGGACAGGGTGATATATGGCAACTAACCAGTCACTCTCCCCCTTCCTCTAAGGCGGGCAGGGCTGGGCAGCGGCCTGAGTCTCAGTGGTATCATCCACCCAGAGTTGAGTCGGAGTGGTGAACTGGTAAGTAGTCCAGGCTTGGGGTGGGGTGGGCATGTATAGCCCATGTCAAGAGCTGATGGGCTTGGGCCCCCCTTTAAGCCCTAGGGTGCCTCCTTCATCTCCACAGGCAGTGCAGGCTCTGGAGCAGTTTGCCACTGTGGTGGAGGCCAAGCTGATAAAATACAAGAAAGAGATTGTCAGTGAGTAAGCCCTACACCATTCCCACCCCCTCCTTTCCCTTTCCCTCATACTAACACCACCCATCCCATCCCATCTACCTGACAGATGAACAGTTTGTGCTGCAGCGTCTGGCAGACAGTGCCATTGACCTCTATGCCATGGTGGTGGTCCTTTCCAGGTGAGAAGGCAGTGTAGGATGCCTGAGTCCCAGGGTGGTCATGGGCTAGAGTCACAGCCCGGATTTATTTTCTCCTGCTTCCCACCAGGGCCTCAAGATCCCTCAGTGAGGGCCACCCCACTGCCCAGCATGAAAAAATGCTCTGTGATAGTTGGTGTATTGAGGTGAGATTTGGGGTTGCCAAGGGCGGGGGGTGGGGGGCTCAAGGCAGAGGCCTGAACCCCTCATTCCCTCCTCAGGCTGCAGCTCGGATCCGGGAGAACATGGCTGCTCTGCAGTCTGACCCCCAGCAGCAGCAGCTCTTCCGTAACTTCAAAAGCATCT
Source organism: Lyroderma lyra (assembly GCA_004026885.1). NCBI lineage: Eukaryota > Metazoa > Chordata > Mammalia > Chiroptera > Megadermatidae > Lyroderma > Lyroderma lyra. The sequence goes on along the minus strand of PVJL010017107.1, from coordinate 11,666 downwards.
CCAAGGCCTTGGTGGAGCGGGGTGGAGTGGTCACCAGCAACCCGCTCGGCTTCTGAACACACCCAGCCAGGCCCTGGCCAGGAATGTGCCTTCTTTCTAGCCAAAGCCTAGGCCTCTTCCTGTGGGCCCCAGTACTGTGCCTGATTTCAGTGAGACTCACTGTCTCAGTCTCTTAACAAGTCATGCTTTGTGACTGTGTCTGTCCTTTCCTTCAGTGCCTGCCTCCCTCCCAAAGAAAGGAGTCAGAGGCATGGGGAATTTGCCCCTATTGCTTTATTTGGTATTTTATTTGTAAGTAACTAAAATAAATAGAGTAACAAAAGCAGCTACATGGCCCTCAAATACCGAATATCCAGCTTTGACTGCTGTCAAGGGTGACCAAACCTCCCCCACCCCAGGGTAGCAGGACAGAGCTGATTGGGCGAATGGAGCAGGTCACATTTTGGGGCTAAGAGAAGGGGCACGGGAAACGGGATTCTTCATATAAAAGAGGAAATGCCTACTAAAAAAATAGTCCAAAAAATGTAGGAAAGTCTATTTTAACCCCCAAAAAGGCTTACAAAAAACAATAAAGCTAAAAATAACCAAAGGTCCCTTGTATACCCCGCAAGGGAAGGGGGAGGAACCAGGCACTGCTGGTAAGAGGCACAGTGGCAACAACCTCATAGCAGGCAACAGCCCACAGGACAGGCTGAGCCCAGGCACCAATGGAGGAGTGATGAGCATGTGACTGACAAGACACCCAGTCACAGAACAGGAGCACCAAAACACTGACTGGACAAGCCAAGGGTGGATATCCAACATGGTTGCATGGCCCAATTGCAGGTTCTACATAACATCCACAAAGAACTCACTGGGGTTGCCCATGGCCATGTGAAAGCTTTGGCGGCTGGCTGTCAGTTCTGGGGGCACTGAGCCCAGGTCTCTGACTGGAGGGGCCCCTGGAGGCTGTACGGCTGGAGGGACAGGTGGGGGAGGTGGGGGCATCATGACCACCATCATGGGATTATAAGGGAGGGCCATACCTGGGGGTGATCCATAAGGATGGAGCCCTGGGTGGGCTCGGAGATTGGGGGCACCACCCGATGAGCTCCTGGAAGCAGGGGGGGCCCCATCACCAGTGCCACCAGGATCCCCACCCCGCCGAAGGCTGCCCCCCCGGCTGGAGGGCTCAGACTCACTGCCACTGCCGGACTTGGACTCAGGGGCCCGCTCCTCGGGCCTCCCTGTGCGCCCTGCCCCCCCATCGCTTCGTGTGGACCCACTGCTCCGGCTCCCTGTTGGGGGAGAGGGAGGGCAACTGAGCCCTAGCCCAGGGTCCTCCCTAGTCCTTGCTCCTGCCTCTCCTCCCTGGTTTCCCCTTGCCTCCCACCCCAATATCTGGTAGTTACTTACCTTCACTGTGCTGGCTGCTGGCACTGCCTCCACCATAGGTGTAGGACGAGAGCTCGTGGTAGGGTGGGGGCTGGGGGCTGTATGGGTGTGGGGCTGGGTACTGGTAGGAGAAGGTAGGAAGCAGGGGCCAAGGGGTGGCCCCAGGCAGAGGAGCCAAGGTATCCTGATCTGAAGCCCCACTGGAGCCATCATTATCATTCAGGGACAAGTTGACTAGGTCTGGAAAGTAAAAGAAGACTAAGTCACTGATTCGAGAGGCCAGGACATCAAAACATTGAATTAAGAGAAACTGGGAACCATTTCGCACAACCATCCACGAAGGGGCTTAAAATGAGGGCCTCTAACAGGAAATTCCCCACCTGCCAGTGCAATCAGGGAAAAAGTCAGCCAGAGCCACCAAAAGTCCCATATGCTTTTGAGACTCAGGAAGAGGCACCCCTCCCAACAGCAGACACAGCCTGGTGCCTGGGGCGCAGCTTGTCCACCAGAACAGAGGTGGACATTAGCCTCAACTTGTGTCATTGGCCAGTGCAGGGTCTAGTGCAGGACAGTGCAGGGTCTATTGCTCAATGGTCCACCATGGTGGCTCTGGTTGGTTTCTGGGTAAGGTCTGGGGTTGGAGGGGGGCACTTACAACTCTCACAGCCACCACTGAGGTCTCCAAAGACATAATAGCACTGCTCAGAAAAGGTGATCTTGTTTACGGTGTGTCTGATGAGGCCGGCCTTGAGCAGTCCGCTGGCATACTTGCGGGCCTCCCGTCGCTCAGGAAAGCCCTCCACGTGATGGTAGAGCCAGTCAACCACATCTGATCCTGGGATCACCCAGAGGAGAAAAAGGCCTCAGGTTCTCTTCCCTGACTGCTGCCTCACCCCTGCCTGGGCCATTCCCGGCTTTGGCCGCCTCCTTTCCTTCCCACACCACCTGCCCAGGGCCCAGGTATACCCAGAAAAGCATTAGGAATGGTGATCTTGAGCCACATGCGGTCCCGAACTTCCAGCCCAGACTCTGGAGCTGCCATGGCCTTGGTCACAGATGCCATGTCTGTATGGATGGAGAGACCCCGGCCCTCACAGCCTGACAGAGGAAAAGTAGGGAATCAGAAGTAGGGCCTAGTCCTAAGGAGCAACAGGGTCACAATGCTGCTGGGAGGGCCATCTGGGGGGAGTGGAGTGAAGCGGGCCTGGAGGCTTACCATCAGGCAGAGAGGATCCAGATGTAATGGTGCTCATGGATGAGGAGCCTGGATATGCAGGGAAGGTGCCGGTCAGTGCAGCAGAGTGTGAGACCCAGGCAGCAGGGTCAATTGGCTGGATGGGCTCATCTGGGACAGAGAAGACCAACAAGATAATCACTTCCCAGCCCCAGAGAGAGCCCTGTCCCTCCCTAACTAAGACTTGACCTTCCTCCATCCATTCCCCATAGCCTAGGTGTCCAGCCCCAGCTCCCAGCTCTCCCATCCTTTCCTCTGCAGGCCCTCCTGAGCATCACTCACTTCGGGGGAGAGTGAAATAAGCCTGGGGAGAGGGATCCCAGCACTTGGCCACAGTTAGCACGATGGGGCTGTGGAGAAGAGGAGAAGGCCAGTCAAGCACAGGTGAAGGGGAAGGCCTCAGGAGAGCAAAGGCCTGGAATGAAAATGGGTTGAGGGACAGAAAAAGGGAGAGAAGACCAGACATGGCTGGGGACGAGAAGGTGAGGGTGGAAGGCTCCACAACATGGGTGACTCACTTAAGACGGCCAACTCTTAAAAACATACTGCTGAGTCAGACAAGAGAGTACATGCTATACAGCCCCATTCACAGAAAGCCCCAAAACATGTCAAACTAAAATGTGTTATTCAAGGATACATGTATGGGTGGTAAAACTACCAAATGAAGCAAAGATTTTATCACAGTGATGACCAAAGAATCAGGACAGTGACTACTCCCAGGGGCAGGGAGGATGGTGAGAGCCAGAAGGAACATGGGGAGGGGAGGGACTTTTAGGATATCAGCAATCTTCCACTTCATGATCTAGGCAGTAGAGACGGGTACTCATTCATTCTACAATTCCTCATTACATCATGCACTTTTTGTTTTACATACTTTCTAGATGAGTGCTAATTCACTACTTTTTAAAATTATAAAACAAAAGGTGGAAAGGCAAAGGTAAGAAGACTGAGGGCCTGAGACCTGTCAGAGCTCACCCTGGCTTGTGCACAATGTCCCTCAGCACCCGCACTGCATCATCATTGCTCATGTTCTCAAAGTTCATGTCATTCACCTGAAGTGAGGGGAAGTGGGTCAGAGGCAGAGTGGGAGTGGCCGAGAACCCCTGCCCGAGTCGGCACCAGTGGCCCTGCCCAGCACACCTGCAAAAGCATGTCCCCTGGCTCGATGCGCCCGTCAGCCGCCACGGCCCCACCCTTCATGATGGAGCCGATGTAGATGCCCCCGTCTCCCCGCTCATTGCTTTGGCCCACAATGGAGATGCCCAGGAAGTTGTACTTCTCTGTGGAGGGAGTCCATGTGACGAGGGGAAGCCCAAGCCACATGACCCCGCCCCCACCAGGCACTGAAGACAAGGTCGCCCAGCCACTTGGCCCCAGACTCCCGCCATACCCATGTTGAGTGTGACTGTGATGATGTTGAGAGACATGGTGGAATCGGTGACACTGCTGAAGGATGAGGTCTGCAGTGGGAAAAAGGGAAGGAGCTGAACTGCCTTCAATGACCCAGGGACAAGCCCTGGGATTCTGTCTGTGCCCTTGTACCCTCTAAACTAAGGCCCAGGCCCCCAACTTCTCCAAGGTCCCATAAGACCTCACCCTCTCCAGGCGGGGTGGCCGCTGTTTCCTCCGCCGCCGGTGGCGTTTGAGGAGGCGAGAGGCACTGCTCTGCTCTGTGGAGCTGCTGAACCTGTCAGGAGGTTGGGAAGGGAGCACTTGCAGGTGAAGGTGGTTATGGAGCCAAGAGAAAGGTGAGAGGACTGGCTGAAGAGGAGGTGGTATCCTGGGGAGAGATCTGTGGAGCAGTACCTGCTCATGGTGTCATCCTCATCTGAGTCCCCCAGGCTGGTGCTCTCCAGCTCACTGGTCATGAGGGTTGAGGAGCTCTCGTACCCAGCCAGGTGACGCTCCAGCCTTGAGGGGCCACTGGGCCTGTGACCCCCAGCTGAGTATGAAAAGGAACTTCAGAAACCAGGCCTCATGTTCCTGACCCTCAAGGCTTGGGTCTGACCCAACCCCTGCCCAACTCCAGTCAACCTGTCTCAGGGCCCAGCCCCCCTCACCGCCATGCTCACTGCTGTCTCTCCTGCGAGGCCGCTCCCGCCTCAGAGACACCACTGACTCTGTTTCAGTCTCAGGCTCCAGATTTTCCCGGCTGCTGGACACATTCGGGCTAGATGGGCAGAGGCGATTGCCAACTGGAGTCAGGGCTCCAAATCCTCCCAAGGAGCTTGGATTCCTTCCTCACCTCCCTTCCCTGGACTCAAGAATCCCAAGGACTCACTGGAAGGATGGAGGTCTAGAGTCCCCAATGCCACTGGTCCTCTCTGGTGGCAAAGGGGGTAATGGTGGGGGTGGAGGTGCCAATTCTGTCCGAAGCTCCTGGGCTGGGGGAGTCATCTCAGGTTGGGTGTTATCTGATGACACAAGCTAGAAGGGTGTAAGTGATTAAAAAAGAACGGCTCAATTAGGAAGTGAGGTATATGAGATGGGAGTAAAGGCAAGGACGAGAAAAGGAGACAGGGTCTGAGAGAGCCTGGAGCAAAGCATGGAAAAGCAGTATTAAGCATTAGAGGCTCTAGAAGGAGAAGGCTGAGGGGTTCTGGCTGGTTCTCCAAACAGGTAAAGAAGCAAAGAGGAGTTGGGCTACAGGGCAGACTAAGGCTTGGAGGAGGCTGGCTATGTGGGGGAGACTGGGCCCTCAGAGCCAGGACCCCTTACCCAGGAGACCACCCTTCCGTTGAAACAGGGAAGACGAGCATTATCATCTGAAATTTCTTCCTTCACGACCCTGCCAAGACATGAAAGTGCGACTGAGCTAGCTCCCTCCACTCCTGTCCCCATTCAGTTTCTCCCAATCTTCACCCAGCTCAGGGATGTTGACTTTCTCCCATCCTTGTCCAAGTCCTCTTCTCTTGCACTATAGCACTTTGCCCTTAACACCTAAGGAATCTCCAAACTCAATTCTCTTTCCTTAATTCTCCTTCTCTCCCCAGCTCATTTTCAGGGGTCCAGTGCTGAAATCTTCAGTCTGATTTCAAGGCCATCCCTTAAGGTTACCCCAGCTCCCCCAAATATCTAACCTGAAAAACCTTGCTGGTCATCTCCCCGCAGCTTCAAGCCTGTTCCTCACATGCCTTCCCCAAAAAAAGTCTTTGGTCTTCATCTAAGTCTCTACGCTTATGCTTCTCTTAGTTTTCTCTAACTTCCAGAAAGCTATCCAAGTGTTCTGTGTTTGCCTAGATAAAAAATATCCTTTAGACCAGTGGTTCTCAACCTTCCTACTGACACAACCCTCTAATACAGTTCCTCATGTTGTGGTGACCCCCATAAAATTATTTTCATTGCTACTTCATAACTGTAATTTTGCTACTGTTATGAATCGTAATGTAAACATCAGATAATGTGTTTTCCGATGGTCTTAGGCGACCCCTGCGAAAGGGTCGTTCGACCCCCAAAGGGGTCACCCAAAGGGGTCGCGACCCACAGGTTGAGAACCGTTGCTTTAGACCAAAGAATGGTACTTCCTCACTAGGCTGACCCAAGGGGAGGGGAGGCCCAGCTTCGCATTCTGCTCTGTCTCACCTGGCACAGAACTCTGACTGTGAAATCTGCTCTGCCTAACAGACCCCAGAGCCTAGTCCTGGACATCACCTCTTCCATAGGTTCCTTGTGATGGACTCGACTTGCCTCAATGCCTACTCTGTTTAACACCATGTCCTGGCCACACAGCAAGGTACCTAACACCTGTAAACACCAACAAATACTAGTTGGCTAAAGCAATACATATATGAACTATGAGGCTCTCTGCCCTGAACAGAAGCTCTCTCACATACACACATCCTCACCCCCAAATTAGGATATCCTGTCTGATTAACCCTTTTAGCCTGATGTGGTTCTAGGAGCCTGGATATATGCCAACTTAATCCCATTCGCTTTCATTTTTTTTTATTTTATTTTTTTGTATGTGGGTAGTTCCCTGGCTGGGAATGGAACCCAGGCCGCAGCGTTGACAGTGCCAGCGCCGAAGCCTTAAGCCACTACACCACCAGGGAACTCCCCTCATTCGTTTTCAGTGTGACATCACAACCCAGTCACTACCAATCTGTCTCAGCAGTGCAGTATTCTTCACAACGTAATCCAGTCTCAGCATAGCTCAGCCTGTCAAGTTATTCCATTCTGTACTATCATAACCTAGTTTATGGACTAGTCAGACTCTATACTGACAATTACCAGTGATCAAGAATTTACTGTGTGCCATGCACCATACTAAGCATTTTACTCTGATTATCTCCATTTCACAGATGAGGTCAAGACAAAGAAATTTTAAAAATCACCCAATTACACTGTGGACAAACAGAAGAGTGTTGGTTTAAATCCAAGGTAATTCCCAAAACAGTATCACTCTCCCAAAGGCCAACAGTCTTTCTAGACAGAGCCCATCTCCTAGAACCCAGGCTATCCCAGACTAATTCAGCCTGCCTTCAAAAGCTCAGGTTGAGGATCCACAGGCTATAAACACAAAAGGGCTTACTCTGAATCATTTAAAGTCCCAGTCTAGCCCAGAATGTCCCAAATTACCCCAGCACAGCCCAATCTATTCTAGCACAGCCTAGAATGTCACTACATGCAGTTATCTGCACTAACATAAATTAGAATATCCCCATACAACTGTTTGTACTAGGATACACCCCAACAGCTCTGTCCTCTACTGAGTGTCCCAATAAAAGTTAGGCCCCAATTACAAACTAAGATCAGCCAATACTACCCAGTAGAGACCAGACTGACCCAAGTTTGTCCAGGACAGCCTAATCTACTCCACAGTAGACTAGAACATCCTAATACAGCACTCTCTGCCTTAATACAGACTAGAATGTCTCCAAAACAATTCTGGTTGCTCCAGTATGGAGCAACAACAAATACTAGTTGTCCCAGTATAGCTCAACCTACATTAGGAGATTCCACAGTACCCCACAATATCCCTGTGTGTTATAGGACTACTCAGAATGTACGAAACTATCAGAGGATAGATCTACCGCAGCACCATCTAGAATACCCCAAAATAAACCAGTGCACCCCACTCTATTCCAGTATAGCCTTATCTTCTCTAATCTGGTTTAGTATAGCCTGGTCTGTCCTCCTACAGCTTTACGAGCCTTAATCTGTCCAAGCATAATAACCTTGCCCGTCCTGGGATATCCAATGTACCCCAACACAGTACAATCTGCTTCACTATAGTCCAGAAAACCCCGGTATGGCCCACACTACACTGGTGCCCCTCAATATTGCCCAATCAACTCCAGCACAGTCCCCATCAGTCTAGGCCTCCCGCTCACCCAAAATCCTGATCCATAGACTTGAAAAAGTACTTAGCGCCCGCGGGCCGCTGCAGTACGCTCTTAAAATCGCCGAGGGTGATGCGCTCAGCGGGGACGGGGATCTTCACCAGGTAAGGAGTCTCTTCTTCATCCAGGTGGTAAATCACCTTCGTCTCCCCACCACCACCGCCCCCCGCGCCGCTGCCCGCCATGGTCTCGCCCGCGCGCTCTTAGGTTCCACCGCCCACCCAGCGGGGCTAATCGCCCCCACCGCGCCTGCGCACACCCACAAACCGACGCGCGATCGCGGACAGGACCGCCCCAGTGGGAGATGTAAGAGGGAGAAAGGCGGGGTTCTGCAGGGTGGCGGGCCGTAGGGCGCGACCCAGTGCCGAAGACAGAGCCTCCGCCCGCTGCCCCGCCCACCTTCGCACACCACGTGACCCAAACCGGCCGGCCCCATTCTCGTAGGTGTCACGTGGCCTTAACGCGATCAGGTGACCGCCATGCCCCTCCCAGTGCCCCCCTCCCGCCACATGATCGCTGCTTTCAGCAACCGTTTCCTAACCTTCAACAGCCCCGCCCCCAAATGTGTCCCCACCCACGTCTTCCCAATATCCTGGCTAAACTGGCCTCTGCCCTCACCAGGAAGGCAACCGGCTCCCACTCCACTTAACCCCACTCAGGTGGGGAGGTCCAAGCACCCTGATCCGCCAGAGTGTATGCGGGATTATGGGCATCTTAGACTAGAGGTAAAGTGAGGCAAAGCCACCTGAGGCCATAGGGTTGGTAGCAAAGGCACAGAGCCTTGTCATTTTCAGCTGGGCGTTTAAAGAGAGGTGAGTTTCAGGCCCTCCTCCAGCCATCTTCTACCAGATTTTTCTGAAGCCTCCTTCCCAAGCAGGAATAGTGACTGAGGGCTATAAACACAAAAGAGCCCACTCTGCTTTATTTACAACACGCAGGCTATCTGTACAAACAGCTGGCCAGTATTATAAAAACGAAAGGAGTGAATCGTCACCTTTGTGTTTGCCTTCCTCCCTTGGCCAGGCTCTGGTTGGTACTCCACCTCTGAGCTGCCATGCCCAAGAGGGAAAGTCCAAACTTAAAAATACAACCGGTGTAGAATAAATGGGGAATGAGATAGAAGAAAAGATGAGGGAAGGGAGTGCTATATTTACACTAGAGTTTTATAGACAACTGTCCCATTCCATCCCAATTCCAACCCTGGCCCAGAATGTGAAGGGTGGCAGGTCCAAAGGACAGAGATTAAGTGTCTAAGGACCCAGACAGCCTCCCACCCCTAAATGTATTGGGTCTGAGTTCAAGTCCACAAGGTGGGAAAGAAAGGTAGAGTAGGAACTCATTTCCAAAACCAGTCTCCCTTGGCAATTCCTGCCTTGAAGTGGGACAATATCCAAGTTCAGGGAATAGGCTGAAGACCCTGAGGCTCAGTTCCCAAGTCATGCTGTCATTTGCAAGTTCCAGCCTAGAAAATGTTGATGTCAGGGCTCTCCAGATTTGGGAGGCAGACCCCCTAACCGCCGGGCCTCTGGCCGCAGTTCCTTGCACTTCTGGCAATAAAAGAAGTCAGGGACATTGGTCTTCTTAATTTTAGCACAGGAGAGGTGGATCCACGTTCCACACAGGCTGCACTCAATCATGGGCCGCCCTGCGAAAGGCTTTCGACAGTAACACGTGATCAGGTCCCATGAGTCATCACCTGGGGAAAGAAGATTTGTTTGGTGTTCTGCATGAGCTCTTGGATCTACACAGCCCCATACCCATCATCCCAGCTGCCCATCATCAGCCCCAAATTTCTCACCTGATTCTACCATGATGTCTTCATCCATGACCCGCATCTCGCCTTCACTAGAGCTTGCATCACCATCTTGGCTTGTTTCAGTGCTGCCCACCTCCTTGCTTTCACTGTCAGTGGGAGGGGCTCCTTCAGGGTGCACTGTGGCAGGGGGCCTAAGAGCCTCAGGGGGTGTTGGGAGCACAGGAGCTGGGGCTTCACCCCCTACCATTATAGCCATCTCTTCTTCTTCCTCCTCCTCTTCTTCCTCCTCTTCAGAGTCTGTATCACTGGGGGGTGCCCTGGGAGGCCCAGGAGGTGGGAGTCTATCCCCCCGCTCTGCCTTTTTCAACTTCCGCTTCTTGCTCTTCTTGATTCGAGACCTCTTTTCCCCATCCCCAGGAGCTGGCCGAGGCCTCCGAAGCACCCCAAAACTAGCACCCGCTCCTGGCCCCAACTTTCGGTTCTTTCGGTCCTTCTTTCGAGGAGGCTGGGAAAGGTCCCCCTGGGAGAGGGGCACTGGGGTGAGAGTAGCAGGGGACCGGGAGGCATGTGTTAGGGAAGAAGGGGACAGTGGAGATGCCATTTTGGGACCATCTAGATCAAAGAGAGAGTCCTTGAGCTTCATCTTCTCAAGCAAAGTGGCACTGTCAGGGGCCTGCAGACGAGAGAACGTGGACCTTGGAGGTCCTGGTTGGGTGGAACCTGCTTGAGCTGCCCGTCTCTTGGATGACTTTGCTTTCTTGACAAAGGTCTGGATGGTTCGGAGATCTGAGGGAGCTGAGTCCCAGCCATCACTGTCTGCTGCACTCTCACCTCGCAATGGAGAGCTGGAGCCAGAGGCTGGCCAGTCACTTTCCTTATAAGGCGGACAAGACCAGGGTCAGCAGGGGTCCCAGTGTCATCTCAGTTCCTCTACAAACCCAGCTTAAAAACCAGAGACAAATCTACTCCCAAATATCCTGACAAAACCACCAACTATCACTGTACTCAGAAAATTTATCCTTACCCCAATTCCCATCAACATCACCTGAGAACCTCCATGTTACTTCTGCCCTTAAATTCTAACCATCTCCCCAATTTCCAATGCCTTTGCAGGACTGTAACCCCCTGCAAGAGCAGTATTTCTTCAGCTTCCTATCTGTACAGCCTCATTGGTTACCATTTTCAGCTTCTTAAAGTTTACCCAAAAGCATTTTCCATTAACCGCACCCAAGACCATTCACTGCTTCTCAAGCCACCTATCTCTATCAATCCCACCCTCACCCCAGATATTATTTTTCCTTCAGAATTTCTAAGTGCTCTAGTCTTACACAGAATTTCTGGTAGGCTTCTCCTGTAAATACAATCCCATTTGCTCCTCTATAATCTTAGGCCAAATGATCTCAAATCAGTTTATCTCCTGTCCCTACCTCTTTGCTAGGCGGGATGTAACCAGCATAGGCCAAGACAAAACTGCAGAATTTGTTGAAATCCTCAATTGTTCTTCGACGTTTCTCTGGTGGCTGAAAAGAAAGATACTTGTATCACAAGAAGTTTAAGAGGGGCATTCCCAAAGCCGCAGTCCCAGGAGTGAGGAATCTGGGAAAGGTAGGAGGGAGGGGAAAGGACGGGGGAGGGCAGTACTACCAGACCGCAAAGGTAAAGGGAAACTTCACCTGAGTCTCTGGCTTAAGGGTCGGAGGTGGATCTGTGAAAGCAATAAAAGCTGAGTCAAGGCACTAGGAAAGAGTCTGTATAAACTCCACCTCTAAATCTTGCAGATTTCAAGTAAACCCCCAGCTTTCCTAGGTCTCTCAGCCCGTCCAGCAGGCGCCCAGCTGTGCTGGACCCGCCCCTGCTCCCCCTTCCGCCCTGAGGGGCGGAGCCTGGGCGCGGCGCCCTCAGGCCTCGCTATAGCGCTCCCCTTCCCCCCACCGGAGGCCTGGCGCCCCGCCCCCCCCCC
>PVJL010017106.1:5683-19244 GCA_004026885.1 Lyroderma lyra | reverse complement strand
TTATCAGTGGGGGGGGCGTGTCATTGGTGGGGGGTCCTCAGTGGGATGCTCAGTGTGGCCTTCGGGTCAGAAAGCGGTGTGGCAGGTGTATCCAGACCTGTGAGGCAGAACCCTACAATGCCCGGCCCAGCCCTGCTCCCTGACCCCTGCTGAAGGCTGGGCCCGATGTGGTGTCCTCCCCAGCACAGCCCCAGGCCCTCTCCAGAGGGAAGGCCCAGCCCACACAGGGGCTCCAGTTGGGTCCGATTTGTGTCAGGAGGTGACCAGGAGGCCCCGAGATCACTGCCCACTGAGATGCAGACGTGGACGCCCAGATCTGGGGAAGGGGTGGGCCCTGCAGGTGCTGGCCTTTTACTTTGGGGGTGGATCTTGTTGGAGAGTACAGCTGGGGACCCGAGGACCACAGCTGGTGGCATGGGAGGTTACATCTCCGTGCCCGGACCTCAGAGCACGGGCCTGGCTTCAGGTCCCCCAGATTTCCAGGGACAAACTTCCCGGGATGGCTCCTGGCCGTACCTCCCCTTATTTCTGAGCCTAGACACCCGGAAAGTCCTGTGAGGGACGTGACCTTGCAGGAGCAACGCATGGGGGGGTGGGAGGCTGGGGTCTAGGGGTTCCCCATCACCTACAAGTTCTAGACACGGGCAACTCGCCCCAAATGTCTGGGTTTGGTCTGACCTAGAAAGTGGAAGAAGTGACCCCTCACAGACTGGGGGCCGACCCACCCCCGATTCTGAATTTCCCAGCAGCGGAGCCATCCTCATGGGGTGGGCGTGTGGGACACAGCGTGACCTGTCCAAGGGGGGGCTGGGGCGGGTGGGAGCCCGGCCCCCAGGACCCTCCCTGAGTGGCCGGCTTCCTGGGCCTGCGTCTGCTCAGTGGGAACCGGCCCTGGGCCCTGCCTGCACTTGGATCCGCCTGGCTGTTTGGGAGCCGAAGAGGGCAGGGTGCGTGCTTGTCCACTGGCCCCTGCCCCCTGCCCCTCCCCCAGGCTGCCCACCGTGCAGGTAAGGGGGCGAGGCTCAGAGCCAGGGGGATCCGCTCCGGCCCCCAGCGCTGAGGCCAGCCGGGCAGGTGTCTGTGCTGGGCCCCGGGCGTCTGACGGGGTGGGCGGCCTGCAGGCCTGGGCTGCAGGGTGTGTGCGTGCCCGGCCCCCCGGCCCCCACCCCCAGGTGGAGGGCTGGGTGCCCCTCCCCCCAGAGGAGCCTGTCCAGGAGCCAAACCGCTGGGGCGGGTTTGATCTCCCCGAGACGTCTGCGAGGCAGAGATTTACGGCCGGGGGAGGGGAGTAATAAGAACCCCACAAAGCACCCAATTACACAGCAATTAAAGGTTTGACTCTTTCTCCTCTCATGCCCCGCCCCCGCCCCCGGCTGCCGAGCACGTGTGCAGGTCCAGAAGGCGCTCACTGGCCCCTGGACGGACCCCTGCAGGGTGGGGAGGACGAGGTGTAGCTGAGCCGAGGCCCAGGAGGCTGTGCGGGGTCCCGTCACCCCTCTCCTGTCACCCACACAGCCACCCACCAAGACCAGCGCCCTCTGTGTGATCCTGCACGTTTGAGGGCAGACGCTCAGGGGCCCAGGACCGCCCCTCGTCCCCCACCTTGGCGGCCCCACCTGCAAAGTGGACGCAGGGCTGTGAGCGGCGGGCCAAGCGCCCCCCCAGACCGAAGGCACAGCAGGCGCTTGGTGGTGGGCTGCCCTGTGGTCGAGCCAGCGCCCCCGGCTCCCCGCTACTGAGAAAGACCTGGGCAGCGTGCCCCGGGGTGAAGGAATCGCTGCTGGTTGGCACATGAGAGGTGCCAGCCCACACCCAGCCCCATGCCCCTGCCGGCCGCCTGCGGAGCAGGCGCCCTCTGACCGCCCCAGCGGCCCTGAATGCGCCCAAAGCGCTGTGTCCCCGAGGGGCGGCGGGGCTCCCCACACACCTCACCCAGCTCCCACTCGACCCAGATGATGGAGACGCAGCGCGCTGAGCGGGGCACGCCGACGTCTGCTTCCTCAGCCTGCCGGCCCCCGACGGGGACTGACTGCCCCTGGACTGCCCAGGAGCAGCTCCAGGGGGACACATGGCTGGCCGGAAGGACAGCTGGACCTGGCTGAGCCTGAGAGCAGGACGAGGGGCAGAGGGTGGGCTCGCCCCTGGCACCACGGCGCACGCAGCCCGCACGCATGCCATGGGGTCTTCCCCAGCGTGGGCTCCCCTCTGGGGGTGCTCTGGGGCATGTGCTGGGGGGCACACCAGGTCCTGCCCCCAGCCTCACATCTGGGCACTGGTGGCCATGCAGCCCACTGACCTGGGGGCCCAGAGACTGCTGCTGGCCTGGCCCGCAGGGGCTGGCCGGGCCCCAGTGTCAGCGATGGGTTTGGGGTGCATTCTGACCTTCACAGAGGCCCAGGAGGACGAGGGGTGAGTGATACGGCTAGGTGCTTTCTATGGTCAGATGGGGCGCTGGGGGGCCGCCCCCCATTAACCGCTCGGCTGGTGAGAGTGACGGGCCCACAGTGCCGACGTGCTCTGCATTACCCTGTCAGCGGCCACCCTCACAGATGTCACCCTGCCCCTCAGCCAGCCCCAGCCACGCTCCCAAGCCCTCGCCCCACAAGCTTAACGAGCACCCCGGTTCTCCTAGCGCCTCCTGGCTGCTCCCGCCTCTCACGGAGGTTTTCATTGTTTTGGGGGGCCTAGGCTCCCCCTTTCCGGGCCACCCTGAACTCCCAAAGAGCACCTTCCCCCCAGGAGGGAGGCGCTCATCGCAGGGACGGTCGCGTGACGGGCAGGCCTGCGGCCGGTCCTGCTGGCCTTTCCCTCCGGCCGTGCCCCTTGGAGGCAGAGACCGACACTCACAGCGTCTCCAGGTTGTGCAGTCCCTCGAAGCTGTGGGTCCCCACGTGCTGGATGTGGTTGTTGTGGAGGTGCCTGCATGGGGTGGGGAGGAAGGACACGTCAGCCTGGCACCCACAGCCCCGGCCCGCAGTGGGGGGGGTGGGGACCCCCAGGCGGGAGGCCCCAGTGGTCCAGGCCGCTGTCTCCAGTGACACAATGGCCAGGACCGACATTGGAAGCCACTGTCTCTGAGGCTGGGCTGGCCACGGGCTACACCATCTGGCTTCCGATCGAAGGGGAAAGGGAGAGGAAAGTCCCAGGCCACGGCCACGGCCATGGCTCCCGCGGGGTCCCGCTGGGTCCTCAGACGGAGGCGCGGTGTCCGCAGACGGCGAGGGGTGCTCCGGTCGGAGGCCCTGCCCCCCGGCACCCAGCCTGCCTGGCTCAGCGGTCAGACACGCGTACGGGAGCCAGCAGCCAGAGCGGCCGCAGACAACCTGTGATTAAGAGCTCAGCGCTCAGTCACGGCCGGACAGAGCCGCAGACGAGCTCCGACGTGGGGGCTGGGCGGCCAGAGCAGCCAGGGAGGGCTTTCCGGAGGCGGTGGCCCGGGGCAGGGCCTGGACAAGCAGCGGGAAGGGCGAGCCAGGCACGGGGGACGGGGGACCAACGTGCAGGGCGGTGAGGGGCTTGGCCGGGGCGCGCAGGGCTGGCAGAGGCAGGAGGCCCGTGTGGGAGACTTCGGAGGCACAAAGAGCTCCCGGAAGCTAGTGGACAGAGGGTCCCTCTCCCGCTTCCTAACGAAACGAGCCAAACAGCAGAAATGAGACCCCCGCCCCACCCCCAATACTACGAGCCACCACAAAGCAAGGACAGGGACACACCTAACATGACAAAACTGCAGACCTGGTGCTGAGGAGCCAGCATGGACACAAAAGCCCAGGGATTCACCCCACACCCCCAAATCTGAAGGGGGACAGCTCTGTGGACCCGCCCCCCACGCAGTGTCCGAGGGCAACAGGTGGGAGGGAGAAACCAGATCACGGCCCCCGGCCCCGCGCTGAACAAGGAAGTGACCTGAAGCCCAAGGGGGTTCCTGGGAGGCCAGGGTAGCCTGGGCGGTCAGCACAATCCGAACCCGCAGGCCAGAGCAGAGCCCGGTGGTCTGACGGAGAAGGACACCGCCGGGCTCCCCCTGCCCCCACCAGAACTCGGACAAGTGAGGGGACTTCAGTGACCCAGACTGCAGCAGGGCCGACGATGACACAGCCAGAACGCGTGGACGTCCACGCAGCGCAAGCCCTGGGGCACCCCACAACAGGGGGATGGAGGGAGGGGGACGCAAGCACACAAAGGTCCGAGCCTGCAGAAATCGTAGCTCACGAACGGGTCCCAACCGCCCTCTGCCCCGTCCCTACGGCCAAAGCCAAGGTGCCCCGTCCCTACGGCCAAAGCCAAGGCTTCTTAACCGGAAGGGACAAATGGCCTCACAGACGAAGGAGCCTACCTGGGCCCGGGAGTCAGAGGAAAAGCCTGAGGTGACCAACGGGGGCCTAACAGGACGGGGCCGCCGTCCAGGAGCTGCAGCACAAGCACAGCCGCTGTCCCCAGAGTGAGACAGAAGACGCGGTCCCTGCGAACACAGCGAGTGCTCTGCGCGGAGGCCGGGGGCCAGGGCGGGACCCCACGCCCTCCAGCAAACCGGCCGGGGGCTGCTCACACGGTGACCGACCTGGCGCTGGGAGCCCAGGGGCCGAAACACGTCTGCAGGTCCCACGGGGAAGAGGTCAGGCCGGACTCCGCGGTGCAAAGACAGGCCCACCCCAGGGGTCCTGGGTCCTGTGCGTGTGCCTCCTGCCCACTGATGGACGCGGTGTCCCCCCACGCAGCGTCTCTGCTCCGCACCGTCTGGGCTGTCCAAGCTCCCAGCCCGCAGCTACCTCCCTGACCCGACGTGGGTGAATCACACTGACCGCTCCGTCTTTGGTGCCCCTGTTCGCAGCCCTCCATCCAGCTGACCGTGCAATACCCCTCACCTCCGCTGGGACGCTGGGGCCCCCTGCACCCAGGGGGCTGCCTGACGCCTCACCCCCTTTCCAGGCCCCCGGGGCTCCCACACAGCGGTGAGTCTGACAGCGCCACAGGCTCTCTGGGCCCAGGGCCTGTGCCCTCATCCCGTCCTCCCCCACATTCTTCTGCTATTTGTCATCGCTCGATGGCAGTGGCTGTACCCCACACTCCTCGGAATCTGCAGCACCCCTCACCGAGGCTCCATAACTGCGCACGAGGCCCTAATTAGACCTGAGGGGCCTCAAACACCTGCTGGGGTCACCCACCAGCCTCGAGGGCCCAGGGACGCGTGGCCATCCTGGCGGAAGGACGCGCGGTCCATAAGCAGGTTCATCTGGGGACAGAGAACCCGACAAGTCGGTGCCTGCTTGGTCGTCTCTCGGGGGAGCGAAGCACCCCCGTACCCCGACTCAGAGGATCACACCGGATTTCCAAGAGCCATGAGCAGGGCCACCGACGCACAAGTCCGTGTGGCAGCGGAGCAGTTGCCCGTGACCGCCAAGCCCATGGTAATGACCCTGTGAACTCGCCCAGCACTCACGGCAACGAGCCGGGAGCTAATCCGCCCCCAAAGCTCCCGTTGGGAAGGCAGCCCTAACCCCAAGCCCCAGTTCCCGCCGGGGACGCCGTCTCCAAGGTCACGACCAGGGGTGGCTCCTGTCTGCCTCTGCAGGCCTGGGGGACGGGACGAATCTGCCTGCCCGCCCCCGCCGGGCGGACGCACAGGGAAAGGGACTCCCGCCATGGTCGCCCACCAGCACGGTGCCGTCCAAGACTCAAACCTTAAGTCCCGCTGTCTGGCTGGTACTCTGTCCCCTCTCTGAGTGACCACGGCCCCAGTGTCACCTGGCTTCTTGACAAAACCCCCCTGGGATCAACGGGGCGCGAGCCTCCTCGTTTTACAACGTGGGGACCGCGAGCAGAGCTCTGTCCAGCGACTCGGACAGGAGGGCACAGACGAGGGTACTCACAGCACCACGAGGCTGGTGAGGTTCTGAAAGGCGTAGTCGGGGACGCGGCTGATGCGGTTGAGGGCCAGGGTCATGGCCTGCAGGGCCGGCAGGTTGTTGAGGGCTCTGACAGGGACCTCGGTGAGGGCGTTGTCATCCAGCCACAGGTGCCGCAGGCAGGACAGCCCCTCGAAACTCCTCTCGGGGACCAGCGAGATGAGGTTGGCATCCAGGCGCCTGGCGGGGTGGGAGGTGCGGGACGAAGCGGGTCAGTGCATGGCAGGACGCAGCCTGAGGCGTGGGGCTGGGCTGGGCGGGGCGGCCAGGACCCCAGCAGGCTTCCGGGTCCCCTGGGACTAACAGTGTGACCTGGCCACCGCTGCCCCGGGTCAGGCCTCTGCACACTCCCAGGTTTTGCCTCCATCCCAGTTCCCAATCCTTCGTGCCATGTGCTCCTGTGGCACCGACTCCCTCTCAGACCCTGGGGATAACCAGAACCCCCCACACCCAGGCTGCCTGCCCCCGGCTCCGTGGGACCCCACTGTCCCCACACAGGCCCACTCCGAGGCCTTATCACGGACATGCTGACAGAGGGAACCCCCTTCCCACGGACCTAACCGTAGGAAGCGCCCCCGAAGACACAGCCGCCCACCACGCGTACGTCATCACTGGAGTCGTGGGCGCTCTGCTATTCAGAACAGATGGAGGTGACCCTGCCTGGGTGACCAGAGGTTCCGAGGTGACACGAGAACGGCCAGCGTGGGGTGCAGAAGGCCCCGGCAGCCCCGCCACACCGGGGGTCTGCCCAGCACCGCCCTTTACGGGCCTGCGCAAGCCGACATCCTCAGCGAACCGCTGCCGTGGGCCTCCAGGTCGGGATCTTAGGCTAAAATCCCATCACCCCCTGCTGCTGGCCGCCTGGGGACTGGACACGCCAGCCTGGACTGGACACGCCAGCCTGCGGCCACAGACCTGCCCCTGGACTTTGTTGAGCAGATGCTTTGCCCCAAGACGTGGTTCTGCCACATGGACACAGACATAGTCTCCCCAGGGGCCCCAAGGCCCCCCAACCACAAAGAAGGGTGGGGGAGGGGACGGGGCGGCTCTGTCCTCCCAACAGCACAGCCCGCCCGCAGAGGGCCCTTCTTGCCCCAAGTCTCCAGTGCCACCGGGAGAAGGTCCCTAGCTCCCTCGTAAGGGGCCAGCGGGTGGACAGGCCAACGATGAGCTGACCAGGACATGTGCTGAGAGTGCAATCGCCCACCCGCACCCACGCTCACCTGTGGGGACCGCAAGCCCTCCCGCGGGCGCCCTGGACTTGCCGGCCCGTCCCTGCAGCCGTGGTCCCCAAGGCGGGTCTCCATCCACTCGGTGGTCTGACTGTGGCTGGCCGGCCGGGGCTTTGGGCAAATAGGGCCCCGCAACCCCCTCCCCAGGAAGTGGCGCAGGAGGCGGCGGAGCACGTGTTGCTAACGTGAAGCCCCGGATGTTTCCCGGCACAGCAGCAGCTCCGAGAGCAGAGCGTCTGCCCGACCTCGTGCCCCCGGGCCAGCGGCTCCGCCAGGCCAGCCCGCAGCCCGTCGTGGTGGCAGGAGGCAGAGGTGCCCGGCGGCAAAGGGGGCCCGCAGGGCAGTGCCGGGGACCTGAGACCTGGCCGGAGCAGCCCTCGGCTGGGGGCGGGGCTTTCCGTGGGGAGAGGAGGGGCTTCCGTGGGGAGCAAGGGCGGGGCTTCCATGGGAGGGGAGGGGCTTCCGTGGGAGGGGAGAGGGCTTCTGTGGGAGGGGAGGGGCTTCCGCCGGGAGGGGAAGGACTTTCTGTGGGGAGAGGAGGGGCTTCCGTGGGAGGGGAGAGGGCTTCCATGGGGGGGGAGGGGCTTCCGTGGGGTGGGGAGGGGCTTCCGTGGGGAGGGGTGGAGCTTCCATGGCGGAGCAGGGGCCGCAAAGGAGGCTGGGCAAAGGCGTGCAGGGCAACCTGCCCTCTGGCTCTCAGTGGGGTGCAGGGGAGGCAGAGGACAGAGGGGAGGAGTCGGAGGGACCCCCAGGTGCTGGTTGGGTGGGGAGCAGGAGGGTGGAAGGCGGGTACTCCAAGCGAAAGAAGAAAGAAAAGCAGCCACACTGAACATGGTTTTCCCGTGGGGAAAACGTCCACGGTGGGAGCGGTTGATGGCCTGGGGGGCCTGCCAGGGCCGCGGAGGTGCCCAGCCCCACCCGCCTCCGCACCAGCGCCCTCTGTGTGCAGGGCTGGAGGAGCCACCAGTGCGTCCACCAGGGGACCAAGCAGACGAGGGTACCCTCACCCTGTCACCCACGACATCCCAGGGCCCCGTCATGGAGACCACAGCCTGTGTCCTGGGAAGGCCCTCTGTGGCTCCATGAGAGGCCACAAAGTCTCTACAGCCCCCAAACCCCTGCCACCATCTACCAGGTCCCCTGGCATGTCCCTCGCTGACACTGAGATTAAGTTCGCTGCGACTCGTGGAGCACCTGCTGCCGGCCCAGTTCTGGGTTCAGACGTGAACCACACACACAGTCCCTTCTCCGGAAGCCCTTAGACGCCCTCCTTCGTTGGGTCACAGACGCTATAAAGGCTACATGGAGAGCCAGCTAGCTGCCAGTGTGCCCAGTGCTTCCTGGGTATTGTCATATTTAATCCCCACCCACCCTGATGGAGTAGGAACCATATTACCCATGTCTTGCAGGCCAACAAGGGGGCTCAAGGACATCGATAACATGCTCAAGGACACGAATGACTCTCTTGGGTCCTAGTCATGTCTCTACCCACCTGGCACACAGCACCAGGCCCTTAGAAGGGCAACAGACAAAAACTCAGGCTCCTGGGGAAGGAGGGGAGTCCCACGGTGACAGAGATGGGGACAGAGGCAGCTGGCTGGGCCACCAGAGGCAGCTTGCTGGGCCACCAGAAGCTTAGAGAGCCCAAGGTCCCCTACAGGGCAGGGTGTGGAGGTGGACATAGGCTTCAGTTAGCCTCCGAGTTCCCTCTGTGACTGAGGGGGTGGGGCAGCTGAGACCAGTAGCAACTTTCCCCTCTGCCCCCTGCACAGGGAGGTCCAAGTTGTATCCCCAATAAGACCCTTCCCCTTTCCCCTTCAGCCTTCCCATAGAGCAAAGGTGGGGCCTAAAAGGAAGGCCAGACCAGACCGCCTCAGTCAGGCACTCGTCAGAGGAGCCAAGACCAGCAGGCAGGCACGAAGCGCTTTCTGTGCGCACATCAAAGGAGATACCTGAGCGCCGGCCTCCCCTCCCTGCAGCGGCAGCCGAGTGTGGAAATAATTACGCCCTCCAGCACCGAGGCAGCGAGAGAGACTCTGGGCGGAGCCGTCCCCTGAAGACACAGCCCTACGGATCTGGGCGGGCGGCCAGCATTGCGGGTGACAGTCCCGGAATCCTAGGGTGGGGACCACAAAGAGCCATCTCACCCAGCCCCTGGTCTCCAGCCATCGGATTCCTAACATCCAGTGGGTTTCTGGGTCCTTCCTGGGCTGTCTGAGTTGTGTCTAAGAGCTGGGTCCTGCGGCGACTTGGGGCCTGGACGCCTGCCCTTGGCAGAGGGCAGCCGGAGCCGGTGCAAGAAGACGCCGGCGGGGGTTCCCCAACGTGCCTCACCGGAGAGGGCGCGGTGCCGTCAGAGGCGCAGGGCACAGCAGTGTCCCAGTGTGTTAACGAGGCCTCACAGCGGCCCCAGCAGAGGTACCAGGGGAAACCCGGCCGCACAGTAACCCTGCAAACACTGTGGGACGAAAGTCAAGGACACCTAAGTAAACGGAGAGACAGCGCGCACGCGTGGGCTGGAAGACGGAGTCGTGAAGACGGTGACGCTCCCCGGGCTGACGTACAGCCTGACCCGCTGACCCTAACATTCCCATGGGAATGGGAGGGAGCCAGAGCCGCCCACCCCGCGCGCCGAGCCGCGGCACCACACCACCTGGTTCCAAAACGCCCACACCAGAGCTGCCGTCACGGAGGCCGTGTGGCACGGGACTGGGGGTGCAGGAGGAAAGCCACACGCCTGCGGGTGCTGAGACCACTCTGTGGCTGCAGACAGAAGGAGGACATCAGGCCCCCACCCCACGCCACGCGGAAAATGGACTCCAAGCAGACGGAAGACTGAAACGCCACACGACGCTCGGACGGAAGCATCGCGCTGGGTGAAGAACTGTTTCTTACGTAGAAACACCCCACGTCCAAGAAACGAGGGGACACAGGTACACGGGACTTCCTCAAAGTGGGCAGCGGCTGGTTTTCAAAGGACACTGTCAAAGAAACGAAAAGCCAAGCTACGGACCAGGGGGACACATTTGCAGGGCACGTGTCCGGGGCGGGACGTGCGTGGGGAGTCCACGAGGACCTGCTGCGGCTCAACCAGAGAGAAGACGTCCCAACCGTGAAACGGGCCACGGATCCGAACAGCACATGGAGGGAAGCCCAGCTGCTGGCCATCGGGGTCGTGCAAATCAGCTGGGCAATGAGAGCAGCTCGCCGTGAGGCCGGAGCTATGGCTGCGGGCAGCGGGACATGGGGCAGCCACTTGGAGATGTCCTTCGGAAGGGCCATGTGGCCCGGAAGGGCCACTCCTGGGGAAGCGCCCAGGAGAACCAAACGCATGTCCACGTGCATGTTCACAGCAGTGCTGTTTGCGGTGGCCGCGTGGCCGGAGCGGCTGACGTCCCGTTACAGGTGGACAAACAAAAGGCGGCCCAGCCACGTGCGGGGTCACTCAGCCACGTCAAGGGGTGCGGGGTGGACCCTAGCACGCGAAGGGAAGGAGCCAGACACACGAAGGTACGTGTCCTGCGACTCCGTGTGTGTGAAACGTCCAGCGACTGGAAGTGGAGGAGAGCTTGGGGGAGGGGAGGACGGCTTGCTCTGGGTGGGGTGGAACGTTCTGGAATTAGACAGTGGGGATGCCTGCACAGGTTGATAAACGTGCTAAAGCCACTCTGCGAGGCTTCGATGCTGTGTGAATGACACCCAAACCTGTGAAAGTCCTGGGAGCCGACGAGATGGCAGAGGAGCCGCCTTGGCGCAGCTCTGAAGGGACCTCGGCCGGACCCCGGGAGGAGCTGTCACCGCCCGCCGTCTCTCAAAGGCCCGAGCGCCTGCGGTGCGCGCTGCCGGGGACACGGAAACGCTAACGGGCACTGTGTCTGGGTGGTAGCGTTGTGGGTGATTTTTATTTTCTTCTTTCGTTTTGTGTGTGAGTGTGTTTCCTAAATTTTCTACAATGAGTCAGAACGAAAATAAACATGTTTTTTTAAAAACAAATTGCGTCAGCGTATAATTAAGTCCCAGGCTCTGAGTGTGGGGAGGAGGGAGGCCAGCCAGGGGGCCGTCCCCAAGCCTGTCCGGCATGGGGGGACACCGGGGGACGCGGGGAGGGAACAGTTTGGGGGCGAGCGTGCCATTCCCTGGCTCTGCAGGTCCTGCCCCTGGCGTCTCCAGGCCATTGATGTGGCCCAGGCTCCGTCCCCCAGCCTCTAGGCGGCCTCACTGCACGTGACGGGGTCCCTAGGGGGCCACTGCAGCCGCACCCTCCCCATAGACCCATCCCCTACATGCCGGCAGGTGACACGACCAGCCCAAGACCCCAGGTCTGCGCCAGAGCAGCTGCCATTCTCTGAGCCAGTGTCACCTTGCACGGGTCACTCTGCTGGGCACCGGCCCTCCCACAGAAGCTGTCCTCTGTGTCCCACCCGCCATCATTCTGCCTTCACAGCCTGGCCCGGGGCCGTTTCTTCCGTGGAGCCCTGCTGACCTTCTCCACCCAGCACGCCGCTCGCCTGCCACCTCAGGGGCCTCTGAGACTGCCAGCACGGTCACTTGGGGGGTGTCCTGGTGGCCACAGGGGGGTCAGATGCTGTGGGCTCTCTAGCACCCCACAAGCTTTGTGACTGACGTCCACAGGCAGCGCATATCCAGTCACTTCACATTCTACGTCAGTGTCCCCTCCTGTCCTTGCTCTGGGTTCTAGGCCTTCTCCCCACCGTGCCACCAGGGAGGGGACAAGCGCCTTCTGACGTTAGCAGGATCAAGGGCCCGGTCCTCTATGTCTCGAGTGTCTGCGGTAAGATTGACCCACAAAAACTCTCCATCGGTTCCTGTTTCATGAGAGGCCTAAGCTCCGTCCACGTGGAGATGAACACAGCCTTGAGGATGAACTTGAGCTTGAAGTTCCTGACGCAGACGTGGGAAAGGGCACGTGCCCGCGAGACACGGGGCACCGCATTGCAGGTGAGAAGGATGCACACGAGAGGAGACTCGGGGTCCTGCCCGCCCCCAGCACCGCCCCCCGGGCAGAGCCCAGGCCAGGCCAGCGGCCAGTGTCTGAGGGCCAACCCGGGACGGACTTGGCTGCACGTCTGAAGAGTCAGGACGGGTGAGGGGGCCCAACAGGTCACATTCCGGAACAACGGGTCTCCCAGCCCCTAAAGACGTCCCAGAGGCTCACAAAGCCGAGGGCAGGAGGACCTGGCTCACTGGGTGACCCTGGGGAAGCCACTGCCCTCGCTGCTGGGTTTCCTCACCTGGAGCCGCGGTGGTGGCCTCCCTGCGGGCATTATTCTGAGCCCTGTGGTCTGGGGCAGGCGGCCTCCGCCCACACCGACTCGCCGGTGGCCAGCACGGGGGCCCGGCCGCCGGCCGCCTTTTCCGGCCGCCGTGTGGATTTCCACACACCAGCGAGCGGCTGGCGGCCGCCGGGGCTCCAAGGGCTCGTAAACGGGTGGAAAATGAGTCATGGACTCGCAGAGACCGCATGTCCCAGGCTCCTGCCGGGTCTGCTGCCCCCAGGACGGCGGGGAGGGGGCAGGGAGCAGGGAGCTGCCAACAGCGGGGCTGCGGCCAGTGGGGAGGGGCTGCGGGCACACAGGTGGCTCCGCCCACTCCTGGCTGGGACCCCAGCGCCCCGCACCTCCTCGCTGGGCTACCTGAGGGCGGCAGAGTTCTGAACCGGCGTCCATGCAGGCAGGGTGAGGACAGTGCGGTGGCTCTACGGGGCCCTCGGAATAAAGGGTTCGAGCCTTCTCCCGGTGGGAACACACGGAAGTTCTTCCCAGAGTCTCACCTTTGTCTCCACCACAACCCCCAGCAGGTCACTGGCATCTCGCTGCCCCTAGGCCGGTCCACATCCAAACCAACCCACGCCGGACACTCCCCTCACGTGTGCGAGTGATGGCAGGGGGACCAAAGGGGCGTACGGCGTGAGGACTTTGCACAGACAGCTGGTGGTGATGGCTACGGCCTTAACTGAGGCTGGCAGAGGGCAAGCTGTCCCAGGAGCTCCTGGACCAAGTGACTCTCAGGTTTTAATTGCACATGAATGTACTAACGGCCCAAAAGTGGTGGTGGGGGGTCCCATTCAAACACAGACGCTGAACCAGGAGGTCTGAGGTGGGGCTTGAGGGTCCCCACTGCTGACATGCTCTCTGAAAGGCAGGACCTTGTTTGGTTATTGACCTCAGGAACTTCTCCACCAGGCATTTCAGGCCTCAGAGCTTAGAGGAACAAACCAATACTTGATGGATGATGGATGGATGGTGGATGGGTGGGTGGATGGATGATGGATGGATGGATGGTGGATGGATGGATGCATGGTGGATGGACGGATGGATGGTGGATGGTGGATTGATGGATGGATGATGGATGGATGGTGGATAGATGGATGGATGGATGATGGATGGATGGATGGTGGATGGATGG
>PVJL010017105.1:0-19157 GCA_004026885.1 Lyroderma lyra | reverse complement strand
AAGTGCCCGACAGTGATCCTCAACGCTATGAGTTCCTGTGAGGTCCCAGAGCCTATGCGGATACGACCAAGATGAGAGTCCTGGAATTTTTGGCCAAGATCCACGGTAGTGTCCCGAGTACCTTCCCAGTCTGTTATGAAGAGGCTTTGAGAGATGAAGAAGAGAGCACAGGCCAGAGTAGCAGCCAGGGCTCGGATAGTGGCCGTGGCCAGTGCGCTCCAGGGCCTTGGCCAAGATCTTCTCCCACACCAAGTAAAGTCTGATGCAAGCTCGTCACCTGGTTGTTAAAAATTTTTGAGAACTTCATGTTCTAAAGAGAACGTTGGAGTGGGGATGGAGACAGCACAGTATATAACTTATTTGTTTCTGTTCTATGTGGTAACTTGAATAATTAAAAAATATTTTTCCTATTAATAGGAGGTTTAGCTTCACAATCCAAATTTTTCAATGATAAGCTCAAGCATGTGTTGCGATGATTGAGATCTAAGAGTAAGAGTTTTATTATTTTGTAAACCACGTGGAAAAGTTCCGGCTTATTTAGTGTTTTGGAACAAGATAACATGGCCGTAAATGAGGTGTTTCCTTGGAAATGTGAACAACTCATTAGCGTAATCGTCCAAGAAATGAAGAAATAAATAAACAATAAGTTCTTCATTTCAAAATAAAAATAAAATTAAAAAGCAACTTTTTATCTTCAACATGTTAGTTTTGTTCGTGTTCACCCTGAAATTTTCACTATCGACTCTATTTAGGGGAGGTTGTTTTCCCTCTGATAACTTGTTTTCATAAAATGCATAATAACGTAGGGGAGTCAGTGTTCGAAACAAAATACACCCTCTTCAACGCCACACTTGACCATGAAACACACGCTTGTCTGGACAGCAGCAGTTGGCCCGTGGTGTTGAGAGTGTGATCCCCCTGAAAGTGCTATGCCGACCTGTCACCATGGCAATGCGATGATGCCCATCTTGCCTTTTGTCAGTTTGTGAGCTGAGAGGGAACGGGAGAGACCTTCTCACGCTCTCACACCTGACGTCCTAGAGATGGGAAATCTCAGCGGCTGGGCCAGAACGTTCACGTTGGTCTGAATGCTGCTTTTTCAAACCGGATGGTGACCTTTTACTGAAATGGTTTCCTCATCCTTGTAAAGCATCCCACTGCTCCCCAGTTACCTACAG
Organism: Lyroderma lyra; assembly: GCA_004026885.1. Classification (NCBI taxonomy): domain Eukaryota; kingdom Metazoa; phylum Chordata; class Mammalia; order Chiroptera; family Megadermatidae; genus Lyroderma; species Lyroderma lyra. Next base: position 17,979 of record PVJL010017105.1, on the reverse strand, counting down.
ACTGATAAGCATATGTGTGTAGTTCTGTTGTATGACTGAATTTATACTTCTGATTCTTCCATCAAGCGGGCTGACTTCAACATTTTCCCAAATTTAGAAAAATGTGGTATTTTCTAGTGTAGTGTTGAACGCACTCTTCCAGAGAACAAACACTGAGAGAATGCAGGACTCCAACCATGTTTTCGTCCCAGATCTATCACATGCCAGTGTTGTGACTCTGGGTAAGTTGCTTAATCTTTCTAAGTTTCTATGCTTTCTACTCTAATAAATTATAGGTCAGAGACCCTGCTGTCCCTCCCCTGATGTAGGGTGTGGAGGGATCACAGGAGGTGATAAGAGGTACACTTCATGACCTGTAAGCACCACATCCATGTAAAGCATGGGAAGTCACCTCCCACCCTCCCTTGCTGTGGGGCCATCCAATCCCCCTTTCTGTGTTTAACCACACCAAGTATCCAATTCATTCTTATAGTCATTCAATGGCTAGATACTCAGAGCAATTACACAGCAACAGCCATTTAGTTTTCTGAAGATTCTACCAGTATTTAATTATGTTTAACTCATTGCCTAATACTAATAAGGAGGTCCTTTTCACATTTCCACATCTCAGAGCAGGGCACCAAGGGCCAGAGGGGTCTGCATTACGTTCTCAGGTACGAGCACAGCTTCTAAATGGGATTGGAACCCAGGCCACCAGGCACGGTCACCGTGCTTTGCTGCGTTTCTACAACGCCCCAGCTAAACAAAGGCGTTCGCCCGCAAACTCGGAGTGCTGAGTGTCGCACACGTGCACCAGGCTGCAACAGCGTCCTAAATCCAACGGGGCTTCAGGGGGCTCTTCTGGGCCGCCAGTGGGCAAAGGGACCAACAGTGGGAACTGTGAAGGAGTGATTCCTCATTTCCCTCTGGTCTCCCCGCAGGAAGGTGCCAGCACCTGTCTCTGCTGTCCTGCGTTTCCCAGGATGCTGCAGGCAGGGGGAGGAAAGCAGGTGGGACAGGCTTGAGGAGGACGTGGGCCCGCACAGCACGTGAGCACACGTCTCACGTATTTCGCCTTCAAAGGCCCCAGCGGAAGGGCCTGCGGAAACGGGCTCCTTAAGTTAATTCAAGAATAATTGTTGTGCCCTGTTTTTAAGAGAAAATTATGGAAATGCCGTGTTTTTTTTATTTCACGTGTGCAAAGTTGACTGTCTCCTGTCACTCGCTAGTGCCATTGCCTGGAGGTAAAGATGCATGGACAGCGCACAACCTGGTTTGCCTCAAACAGCAAAGGGCGTCTCTAACTCAGGCTCTGCCTCCGAGCACGAAGGGCCAGCTTACCTTGGGAGTAGATGGGGCCTCTAGACAGTAGCTGATTTTTTAACATTAGCTGAATAGATTGCTCCCTGCTACGTGTCTCCAGATTTGTGAAAATAGACATTTAGAACAGGTTTAGATGAACATTAAAGGGGACCAGATAATACTTGTACACAAAGTTCGCACATCCCCCCATCCACTCCCTTATTAATACCATCTTACATTTGTGCGATACATTTGTTATAATTAGTTAATGTGGACATTATTAATTAAAAGCCCATAGTTTACATTAAGATTCACTCCTTGTGCTGTGACATTATGACATTCGACAAGAGCACAATGTCACATATCACCATTGGAGTATCACACAGATGCCTGTACACCGGTGTGCATAGCAGATGTGGGGGGAAGGTGGAGTGATTTATTAATGGGACAGAGGTTACATGGGATATGATGAGAAGGTTTTGGGTACAGGTAGTAGAGATGGGTCCACAGCATCGTGAGTGTAATCAATGCCCTTGGCCTGTATAATCCCATCTTATTAATAGTAGTAAAATTATATTTCATCATGTAAAAATATGAAAAATCAACATTACAGATGAAGCCAGTAGCAGCACATGTGAGTGCATGGGAGCTGAAAGGGTCTTGAAACATTTCAAGAAGTGGGAATTTGGATGAGCTTTAAAATAGGCAGGAGGAATCACGAAGCTCAGTCACTGAGACAGTCCAGTGTTTCCCCTTTTCTAGATTATTTCGAGTAGGTTAGCGCCCCATTAGCTAGAACGCTGGGGGTGCTATTTCCGTTTCTTTCCTGCTCCTCTCCTTGGCCTTCGTTTATCCAGCAAGGAGGACCGCCAGCAGCGGAGCTTGTATTTTTAAACCCACGCCCAGAGACTCTCACCCACGTGTCCATCAGGCACAGCTCCCTGAGTAAGTCCAGAGCAGGGTCAGCAATGACTGACAGTCACTCTGTGTCCCCACGGCCCCGTCGGACCCACTGGGCTTCCTAGTGACAGCTCCAAGGAAGAGGCGCCACCCTTCCCCACAGTAAGCTTGCCGTGTTTGTCTGAGACAGAACGTGGCTTCATGTCTTTCTCAGTTAGTTCAGATAGGAAAATCTGGCCGTGTGCGTTACAGGTTTAGACACGACCGCCCTGGTGGGGGCAATGACAAACGAAGTAACAACCACTCGATACGTCACTCAGGACGGCACTCAAAAACGACAGCATCACTCACAGAGTGTCTGACGGCGGCACTGCCCCGAGGACATACTTTCCGCCCAAGGAGAGCGTCTCATTTGCCAATCCAGAGGGACTTGAGAGACTTCCCTGCAGAGCTCGAGGCTTCTCCACAGGTGTTTGTACGTTGACTCTTGGAGTCGTGGACCCAACCACTGTTTCCCACTTCGAGTCCAAAACTGACTTGGCGGACAGAAGGCCTGTGCAATCAGTGTCCAGGGTGATGCGATTAGATCTCTCTAGTGGCAGGAGGATGCAGCCGAAGAGGAGGCATGGACGTGTTCTGGAATCACGTGGTGAGGGAAAGCCTAGTACCGGAGGAGGTTGGGATTTCTGGCCAGCTTTGGTGTCGGGAGCCCCCGATCCCAGGTTCCCGCTGGGAGTGAGGGTGGGGTGGAGTGTAAATCACTGAATGCCCAGGAAAGAACTGGGGCCGGGTCCTGGCCCCCGGCAGCAGCGGTGACATTTCGGTGGTGAGGTCTGTGTGAGGTTTAGGGGTGTCTACGTGTGAGTGTGTGTGGTGTGATTGTGAATGTGAGTGCGTGTGAGAGCGTGTGGTTCCTCAGGCGATTTGCCCCCTCATACAACAGGCATCTCCATTTTCTAAAAAATCTCATCACCGCTGCACACCTTATGCAATTACCTCACTGTTTCCTCCCCAGAGTTGTATCTGGAAGTTTCCTCACATGGAGATCGTATAACCACTGCCAATCCTGTGATAGTTTCCTGCTGGTTATTTCAGCCATGAATGGCACAAGCTCTTAACCGCTAGTGAGGAAGCCAAAACGAGAATGCAGGTGTGGGTCCCAAAGCTGATGCTCTGACCACTGATCTGCACTCTCTCCCCTCAGCCACAGTCGTGGAGCACAGGAGTCTTAACATTCAGGCACATGCCTGCAAGTGCTAGTGTCTACAGAGCCTCAAACACTGCCCATCATGACAGGTGGCCTCAGTGTCACCCAGCCGAGGCAGCTGTAGGTGCATTTAACGGCCGACGTTGGCATAGTCGTTGGTGTGAAAGGCACAGGTAGGGGCCACATGAACCTGGTCAGCTCTCACATAAGACAAGGTAGATCAACATCTGTCAGTGCTGGGGTCACTGCTCAGCCTCTGTCCCAAAGCAGTTAAGAATCAGGGAGACAGCACCACAACAAGCCTTTGAAACACTCAGACCCTGTGAGCACATCGCCAAAGCAAATAAGTGGCCAATAAGACCCCAAAGTAAAACCAGCGGAGAGCCCGGTGCCCACCCCGCTTGCTGCAAATCTCCCAAGCAGGTGGGGTAGAGGGCGTCGGTGCTCCTTCCATCCCTGCCCCCATGACCATCTATCCCACTGTCAATGGCCAGGGCACGTATGGACGGACGCTGACTCAGTGGACACACACGAATATGAAGGAAAACTAGCAGGAAAATATCACAGGATTGATAGTGGTTGCTTCAAATTAAAGGCATTTCAGAACACTCAACTCTTCTGTATTTGACTGTCTTTGTAAGACAGGGCTGTGGAGAAGTAGGGTGGCATCCTTTGCCAGAAGTGTGCTCAGCTCCCTAATAAAGTTGGCTTTTGATCAAGTATGTAATCCTGCGGACGAGATGATCATGCAGTAGGAGGACCAGAGGATTCTGAAGGAAGGAAAAGGCTTGGAAGTTGTGAAGGAGACCATGGCAATGGAGCCGAACTTCAGAATAGGTGGGAGGGGGCAGGGAGTCTGGCTCTGAAACACAGCAAGCGTTTTAGTGTTTACTGTTCGACTACTTCACACACATTAGGGTCCCCTTAGCCAGAAAGACGAAGGCTGCTTCTCATGGCTGCCCTGCTCCTCCCCTCGGCCTTCCTTCATCCAACGAGGACGATGGCCTGGCCGCAGCGCAGCTGATGCTTCTTCATCAGCCTCATCCGTACATTCTCGCCCCACGTCTGTAGTCAGCAAAGCTCCCAGAGAAAACTCCCAAGAAGCTCCAGCCATGACTGACACAAAGAAGAGCTTGTAAATAGGAAAGAGAGAACTCGATAAAGAGATGTGGCTTGACTTTATGGTGACACACTTTAGGGGAGCAGAAGAAGACACAGGAAGGCACCGAGGCCATGTGGTGATCAGGTGGTGCTTTCATGATCAGGAGCAGCAGTGTCACCATTCCCTGGGCCCAGCCTTGCTCAGACTGAGGATGCTACTTGGCTGTTTCGGAATGGGGATGACACAGGACGCAGCCATGTGGCTGGACCCAACACTGTATAGTCATCTTCTCTGAAAGCAGGAGACAAGAGCTTTCCTCTAGCTCTGTGATCTTCTTTATCTACCTGTGACGTGGGTCAAACCAAGGAGCCCTCCCCCCGCCCCCACTACAGACCCCTTTCCCTTTCCCCTAGTCCTTTAGCTCTCAGCTTCACCCTTTTCATAGTCCAAAGTCTTAATTGCCTCCTTGATCAATTTTCTCTGGCTCCTCACCTTGAGCACCAGACTGTCCCCCATAGATAATTACTCCAAACTTGTAACTCATGTCTCCAGCTTGCTGATTACAATCGCTACAGGCAAGCACTCCTTCCAGGCCTTTCTGGACCTGGATGGGGATAATACCTGAATGGCCAGCTAGGCCAGAAGTCAACAGGCGGCAGGCTCAACGAACTTTACATCATAGTCACAGGGGGACTTTGAGGCCTATTTCTTAGGCCAATGCTTTTAAAATTATTACCTGAATGAATTTCTCTTCATCTAGGGACCATCGGGATACAACTGATACCCCAACAAGGCTTCCGGCCCAACTCGACCAAAGAAGTCAACGTGGTGGATCTCGGGACCCCTTCCCCTTTTAGGTCAGATGGGTGAGAGCTCGTGGATCCCTGATAGGTAAGGACGACGACCATCCTCAGCAGGAAGCAGATACAGAAGATGAGACCTCAGCTTCCCATAGAGCTTTGTGGGGACCACGTCTCTCAGGAAAGTGTGAGGAAGGCAGATAGAGTAGGGGGGGATCTCGGGACCCCTCCCGTGGGACTCGCCCTGCTGGATAGTCACCGCCTAGACACCACCCTCTCACTAGTAATCCCGCCCCAGGCTGGGCAGCCACGGGAGGAGGTTCCAGGCACATACAAGGAGGTTAGAGGGCACAGGAAGCCCACGGGTTTGAGCCAGTTCCTAATGCCTGCGCAGTGAGAGCTCCTGCGACCTTCATCTCACCTGGGCCTCATTATACCATCATTGTAACATCGTGCATATGCCAGAAAGTTCACGAATCTCATTGTAACAGACTGAACTCTGGGAAAGGGCATGCGCAGTCAGAAGGGGTGACGTAAGAGGCCCCATGTCCATCAAACTTGTCAACCAGAAGACCCCACACCTAGATGGGCGTAACCCTTACAGCCAAAGAAAAAGGAAGTACCAAAGCCCCGTTAACCAGTAACCGTTAACCGTTCATCGGGGCTCTTGAGCCCTTTCCCTGCTCCAGTCCGCTCCCACCTCTGAGGACTGTGCTTCCCCTTCGCCCTTGGAGGGAGGCCCTTGAGCCTCTCTCCTGGCTCGGCCCGCTCCCACCCCTTCGGAGTGCGCGCGCTTTCTATAAACTCTCTCTCTGCTTCACCCCGGTACTCTGGCGTGTGTCTCCTTCAGCTCTTCGCTTGACATACCGAGGACCCGGACATTGCACCAAGGAGGACACCCCATTTTCCGGTAACACTTGCGTGACCACCAACCCCTTCCCCCCCCCACTGCCCCCATTCCTCCCTCCCGCCTCCCTCCCTCCCCCTTCTTCCCCAGGTCCTTCCTTCCTTGCCCCCCTCCCTTCCTCCATTCCAGCCCTCCCCCCTTTCTTTGTCCCTTCCTCTCTCTCTCTCTCCCTAGTCCACGATCTCTTTTTCTTCCTTTTTTTTTCTTTCCTTTATTTGCTTTCTATTTTATTTGTTCCTTTATTGTGGTAAAAGGAAAAAAAAGCATAACATGACGTCTAACTGCTAAATACTGTGTAAGTGCACAGGACCATGGTGTTCACTGTGTGCACGTGGTCACCCAGAGCCTGCTGAGGCTTCTTCACTCCAGAACTAACCCTGCACCCCATTAACATAACGCCATGTCTCCCCCCAACCCCAGTCCCCGGCCACCGTCCTTCTACTCTCTGCTCCTGTGAGTCTGACGATTTTACATGCTCATCTAAATGGAATATACGCTCTTTGCTGTTTGTGGCTGGCTTATTTCACTTAGAATAATGCCCTCCAGGTCTATTCATGCCGCCGGGAGTGGCGGGACTGCCTTCGTTTCTAAGGTGAATAACAGTCCATTGAATGCACACACCACCTTTTCTTTCTGCATCATCTGCCCAGGGACAGTGGGGCTGCTTTCGGACAGGGACTCTTGTGAGCCATGCAGCGGTGACCTGGGGCGCGCAGCTCCACTCGAGAGCCTGCTTCCAGTTCCTTGGGATGTGGACCCAAAAGTGCGATTCCCGCCTCCCAGGCTCGTTCTGTTCGTAGTAGTGCAGAACCTCAGTACTGTTTTCCATAACGGCTGTACCATTTTCAACTCCCCACAACCGCGTAGCAAGGAGCCAAGTTCTCCACATCCTCGCATGCAAAGGGCCCCCCAGAGCTTCATGAGTCAGAGTTAACTCCTCCAGCATTACAGCTTTTGCTCCAGTGTCCTTGAGCTCCTCTCGGCCTCTGCGCCTCAGCCAGCTCTGAGGTGTTGCACGTGCTTCCGTGTGAGCGAGGCCTATGGCCAACTGCCTCTCGTGACCCTCCACGGCCAGCAGGTTGTAGGGGACGCACCTGCTCTCGCAGCACCGCTGACCTGGCGTCTGGGACTGAGGAATGTACAGATGAGGACCGAATGGGTCCTGGCCTCAGGCTCCATAACCCAGGAGCAGCCGGTCCCTGGTTCTCACCGTGACCCTAACCCTCCCCTCTCCTTTCCCACGGCCACCCCAACGTCGTCACTGCCCTGTCCTCTCGAATACTCCTCTGCGAATACAAAGACTCGGACAGAGTGAGCCTAAGAGCCCTTTAATGGACTCCTCCTCCATCTCTTCGGCATGTTCTCTGCTTCCTGTGCATAAGCTCCTCTTTGGGACCTCCGCAGCCCCTGCTGCTCTCTGTGATTCTCACCCCGAAGGACCTGGTCTCCTCCAAGCAGCCGACGTCCTGGGATCGTCAATGTCTCTAATCTCCGCCCCCAGCCCTCTACGTCTACTGTCTCAGCTTCGCCCTGGCTCCTGACCCCCATCTGCACCACTCAGTCCTGTTGAGCAACCTGAGAGGCCCCGGCAGAGGCTGGGCTGTGTTAGGAGGGCTGGGCCCGCCCTGCTGGAGGGGCCTGTGAGGTCTGGTTCTGCCCTGGGCGGCCCCACACGGGGTTTCCTGCAGTGGGTGGCTCTGCACCGGCACGATCGCTCTCTTTGCTTTAGTTTTGCAGGGATTTTCTGAGTGCTGCAGAAACAAGGAAAAGGAAGCAACTCAGTGGAGAGAAGTCCCCAAAGAAGAACTGTGAACTTGGTGCCCCTGGGATATAAAGGGCAAGGCCAGTAAGCGCGCGTGTTCTCCGTTGTTTCCTGTTTTATTCTAATTTGTGGCACTTTAGGAGAAGCAACCCAACTGGGAGAGCTCTGGGGTGGCCTCTGTTGCATGTGACCATGCAGGACAGACAAGGGAATGGTGACAATTGATGCAGGTGAATGACGGACGTCCTGAGCACCTCTTTCCTAGGGACCATACTCAGGCCATGGAAGCTTCTAAGGCTGCTGGGCCAATCCCTTCATGGCCTCCTCAACCTGGAGGAGGGGGCTGGAGGTTCCTGTAACGGCCCCATGGGCATAACTTGGTGTGAAGTGCACATCGTATTCTTTGTGAATGGGCCCCTGGATTTACTTAATGTCTCTCCCTGTAGGACTCAGCTCTGACTACCAACCCCTTAAGATTCACCGGGAGCATCCCCTAGCTGGAGCTTTGACGCCAGAACCCTCATCACCAGGGAGGAGGAGATAGTGTGGGGTGGCCCTGGCCTCCCCCACCCCAGGACTCCTGTTAAAATGGGGAGGAGAATAGAAGGGCCCTGGGGCTCTAGCATATTCAAGCAGTAGGTCAGAAGAGCCCGCCAAACTACATAGTCCATCTCATAAGTGACCCAGATGAAGGTGCAGTGGAAACATGTTCATTAAACTAATTTCCTGTTGTGGTTCTGAAAGTCTCAGAGCAGGGCACCGAGGGCCAGAGGGGTCTGCATTACGTTTTCAGGTACGAGCACAGCTTCTAAATGGGATTGGAACCCAGGCCACCAGGCACGGTCACCGTGCTTCGCTGTGTTTCTACAACGCCCCAGCTAAACAAAGGTGTTCGCCCGCAAACTCGGAGTGCTGAGTGTCGCACACGTGCACCAGGCTGCAACAGCGTCCTAAATCCAACGGGGCTTCAGGGGGCTCTTCTGGGCCGCCAGTGGGCAAAGGGACCAACAGTGGGAACTGTGAAGGAGTGATTCCTCATTTCCCTCTGGTCTCCCCGCAGGAAGGTGCCAGCACCTGTCTCTGCTGTCCTGCATTTCCCAGGATGCTGCAGGCAGGGGGAGGAAAGCAGGTGGGACAGGCTTGAGGAGGACGTGGGCCCGCACAGCGCGTGCGCACGCGTCTCACGTATTTCGCCTTCAAAGGCCCCAGCGGAAGGGCCTGCGGAAACGGGCTCCTTAAGTTAATTCAAGAATAATTGTTGTGCCCTGTTTTTAAGAGAAAATTATGGAAATGCCGTGTTTTTTTATTTCACGTGTGCAAAGTTGACTGTCTCCTGTCACTCGCTAGTGCCATTGCCTGGAGGTAAAGATGCATGGACAGCGCACAACCTGGTTCACGTTGCAAAAATCATTGCTAATTTTCCTGTTGTCTTCTGCAAACAAGATGTCAACAGTATTCTCTGTATTCAGGCTTTTCCCAGGATTTTATCTTAAGGATGTTAGGAAAAGAGTTCAGCTGGGGACAAGAACATCAACTGCCAGTCTAGAGTATTGGGCCAGGAAAGCCCGCATCGAGCCAAACAATAGGGAGCATCTCATAAGTGACCCCGCCAAGGCTACAGTGGAAACATGCTCCTTCAGCTAATTCAAGAATAATTACTCAGTTTCTCATATTCAAGAGAAAAGTATAAAAACACTCAGCTGTGCCCTTCTTTTTTTCCATGTGTGGAAATTTAAGTGTAGTCAGTCATGTACATCTGAAACTAATATAATATTGTATGTCAACTGTAATTTAAGAGGAAAATAACATTTAATAAAAGAAAAATATGTTCAGTCAATCATTAGTACTGTCACTACAGAAGAAGTAAAGATGCATTGACAGCTCAAAACTTGGCTCGTATTGAGTAGTAAACAATGGCTTTAGCTAATGCTCGGACATTAGCTAGATTTTTTAACATTAGTTGAATAGGTTGCTCCCTGCTCCGGTGTCTCCAGATTTGTAAAAATTAATAGATGTTATTTAGGACGGGTCTGGATTAACATGAAAGTTGACCAGATAATACACAAGGTTCCCATATCACACCCCTCCAGTTTCCCCTAGTAATAGCATCTTACGTTTGTGTGATACGTTTGTTACAATTAGTGAAAATTAAAAGGCCACAGTTTATATTAAGATTCACTCCTTGTGCTGTGACATCATGACATTTGACGAGAGCACAATGTCACATATCACCACTGGAGTATCACACAGATGCCTGTACACCAGCATAGCAGATGTGGGGGGAAGGTAGAGTGATTTGTTCATGGGACAGAGGTTACATGGGATATGATGAGAAGGTTTTGGGTAGAGGTAGTAGAGATGGGTCCACAGCATTGTAAATGTAATCAATGCTATGACCCGCATGGTCCCACATTATTAAAAGCAGCGTCACAGAAAAAGTATTTAAAAAAGCAACTTTATAGATAACAAGAGAGTAGCAGCATATATGAATGCATGGAAGCTAAAATGATCTTGAATCATTTCAAGAAACAGCAGGAAATTTGCTGGGCTTTAAAATGGGTGGGAGAGTCATAAAATTCTGTCATTGAAACATTGCATACCTTTTAGTGTTTACCCTTTTTTAGATGATTTCCAATTGATTGGATTCCATTTAGCTAGACACCAAAGGCTCTATTTCTCATTTCTTTACTGCTCTTCTCCTTGGCTTCCTTCACCCACCAAGGAGGCCGGCCAGCAGCAGCTCGGTTCATGCTTATGAAATACCCACACCCACACGCTCTCGCCCCATGTCCACATCAGCCAAAGCTCCCTGAGTAAGTTTCAGGGGCTTATCCAACAACTTCCTTCCTATCCCATTTTGAGCTTTTCTGTGACAGCTCAAAGGAAGAGGTCCCATCTATTCGAATCCAAGGTAAGCTCGCCATTTTTTGTCTGAGATAGAAGCATCTCTTTCTTTCTTTTTAAACCAAATTCAGTTATGAAAATCTGATCGTGAACATTACAAGTGATAGACACAAATTACTTGGTTGGGGGAATGCCAAGTGCAAGTCTATTACCACCTGATACCTGATTCAAAAGGGCGTTCAGAAATGACAGCATCGATCACAGACTGTACGCGAGTCAGCTTTTTCCTCCTGCCGTTTTTTTTTTTTTTTTTTTTTTGGAGGGGGGGTTGTTTGTTTTTAAAGAGAATTTTGTAACTGCCAACCCAAAATGGACATGAGAGGTACTTCCTCCAGCAAAAGTTCATGCCTTTTGACATGAGTTCTGCTCTGTCCTTGCTTTTGGGTTCCCTTGACTCTACTCTATCACTGTTCCCGTCTGGTTTTCTAATGTCATTAAGTGAACCAAAGAACTGTGCAAGCACGACCCAGCATGATCTGCTCCTCATATTATTTTCTGTCATTTCAGGTGGCCCCAGAGGGCACAGGAGATGGTACATTGTCAGTTAAGATGCGTGCATCCATTGTATGCCAAGTACACCTCACTTAACCTGGGGGCAAATCCATCACCGCCCAACAGTGCTCACTGTGTCCTAAATGGACAATCTGTGTCTCAGAATCCCTGTTCCTGCATCAATGACAACTTCATTCAAGTACGACTATCATCTCCTAGGATGTTTCTTGGAATTTTGAATGGTCATGATGTGTCACTGCTGCCACTGTCATTCACGCTTTTCTATGAAAGGCCTCAGAATGACTCCTCCCCACAAAGTAGCTGAGTGCTGGGCAGGGCTCCTTCTTTTGCAGGTGGCCTCTGCTCTAGCCCCATGTCACACCCAGTTCTGGAGGAATCCAAGCCAGGAGGTGCCTCTAGAACAGCTGGGGGAAATTCCTGCCACTTTCTGCACAGAGGTCTAATGACTCCATGGCCAGCAGGTTGTAGGGGACACACCTCCTCTCACTGTACCGCTGACCTGGTCTCTGGGATTGACCAGGCCCAGCACAGAGCCTCTGGGCCTCAGGGCCAGTGGTCACTGCAGGAGGAGTATAGAGGTGAGGACAGAGTGGGTCCTGGCCTCGGGCTCCATAACCCAGGAGCAGCCGGTCCCTGGTTCACACTGTGACCCTAACCCTCCCCTCTCCTTCCCCACGGCCACCCCAATGTCGTCACTGCCCTGTCCTCTCGAACACTCCTCTGCGAATACAAAGACTCGGACAGAGTGAGCCTAAGAGCCCTTTAATGGACTCCTCCTCCATCTCTTCGGCATGTTCTCTGCTTCCTGTGCATAAGCTCCTCTTTGGGACCTCCGCAGCCCCTGCTGCTCTCTTTTTGTGATTCTCACCCTGAAGGACCTGGTCTCCTCCAAGCAGCCGACGTCCTGGGATCGTCAATGTCTCTAATCTCCGCCCCCAGCCCTCTACGTCCACTGTCTCAGCTTCGCCCTGGCTCCTGACCCCCATCTGCACCACTCAGTCCTGTTGAGCAACCTGAGAGGCCCCGGCAGAGGCTGGGCTGTGTCAGGAGGGCTGGGCCCGCCCTGCTGGAGGGGCCTGTGAGGTCTGGTTCTGCCCTGGGGTTTCCTGCAGTGGGTGGCTCTGCACCTGCATGATTGTTCTCTTGCTTTCCTTTTGCTGGGATTCCTACCAAAGTGCTGCAGAAGATGCAGAAAAGGAAGCAACGTGGGGGGGAGAAGGCCCCGAAGAACTGTGAACTCAGTGTGCTTGGGATGTAAAGGGCAAGGCCAGTTAAGTGCGTGTGTTCTCCGTTGTTTCCTAACTATTTTATTCTATTTTGGGCACTTTAGTAGAGGTTTTGGCCAGCCAAGAAGTTCCAGAAGACTAAAATTAGTCAAGAGATAAACTTAACATGGGGTGGCCCTGGCCTCCCCCACCCCAGGCCTCCTGGTAAAAATAAAAGCAGGAGGAGGATAGAGGGGCCCTGGGGCTCCTCCTCGTGCACGCAGGGCTCCCCTGGCCCAGCTCTGCATCCCCGTGGGCACTCGGGAAGCTCAGCATCAAGTAGGGGACACGGTGGGATCCAAACCTAAGTGGGGGGTGCCCAACCCCTGGGGATCCCAGCCTCTGTGGAGCCCTGCGGAGGGCCCAGGTCACCTCACAGCACTGATTCTCAGGCTGAGTTTGTATGAGCTGTTGGTATATGTGTAAAAATCCAGCAGAACACAAAAATACTGCGGAAAACTCAATGCAGTGCTCTTTTGGCATGCGATAAGGGGTAGGATTACAAATTGCTAAGATTTCTTTAACTTTCCAATAAATAAATAAATAAATATAATTGGCTTCCTTACATTTGAAACAACAGGGTCTCCTGTGACCCTTTGAGCCAGAAACCTGCTTATCGCCACGACACAATGGTGTTGAAGTTGAAAGGCACAAGGCCACTCTCTGTCCCTTTTTACTGTGCAGGTGTCATGACGGTTGGGTGGAGGGTCCGGGTCACCACTCCCGCCTGTGTCATCAGACCTCCCGCTCCCCACAGGGCCCAGCGGGAGGGACTTGGCTTTTCATCCTGCAATTTGAGAGTCGCCCACCCTCTTCCTCTGCATCAGTCTCACTATCCAGGGGACCAGTCACCTGAAGGCTGCCCAGACAAATGCTCAGGATCAATTGCTCCTGGAAGACCTTCATGGATACTCTTAGCTGACAGACAACACCCTTCCCCTAGAACAGCAGAAAGGCTCCAGTTTCTTTAGATAGGACCCATGGGGACATCAGGGCCCAAGGTCACTTCTGGGACCTGAGGAACGTCCCATGCACCCCCCACGCCAGGAAGCCCTCCTCTATCCGTCTCTGTGCCTCCCCAGGGATGCTAGATCCTGTGTTTGTGTTGAAGGTAGGGCTGACGCCTGTGAAGGCCATGACCTTGAGGTCAACCTGAGCCTCGGAGGGGACAGAGCTCCCACCATGTGAGGAACCTTCCAACAGGACCAAGAACAGGAGGAGTGGCCTCTCACAAGGCACCACACAGAACAAATGTAGTGTTTTGACTTTAGACTTAGCTTTTTGGGTATTGTATAGGTTTTACTGTATAGATTTAGTTTTTCATGGTATAGATTTAGTGCTAGTTTTAGATAGAACTTTTCTATTTCACGCGGGGCATTTTTATATTAGATAATACTTATCTACTACCAGTTGCCTTTAAAATGTTTTTCTATGAAACAAAACACAGATATAGAAGGCACCCTTAACACCGGTAGCCATCAGTGTATTGTTGCGGACACTCATCTGTGTGGCCGTGCTGTCACTGCAGGCGAGCCCGAGTGCTTCTGGGCCACTGCTCTGGGTTTCCTCGCCCACCCCCACACGCGCCCAGCAAGTCCCGCGGGGCCTCCTGGGTTCTCCCAGCCTGTTGGCTACTCCCTTTCAAGCTGCCACACTCATACTGAGCTACTTAGGTGCGATCATTATGCTTGGAATATACCTGGAGTGACCGATTCCTCTCTTGGAACCTAGTAAGTGAGGTGTTATTCTGTGTCTTCTACAGGAGGCTGCCAGGGCGCTGGAGACAGTGTGTTCAACTGTATGTTAGCAGCAGATGAGCTTCTATGTATAGGAGGCCCTAACGCCATGAACTTGGGGTTTGGGCCCTTGCGGGCATAAACATGTTACAAAACACGAAACGCAAAAGCTTCTTTTGCAGGCCCAGGCGGCTCCCTCTCCCCTCTACCGAACAGCCCGTGTAGCAGGTACTCCCCGCGAGCTGTTCCAAAGCATCGCCCCACGGAGAGGAGGAGGTGACCTCCCACCCCCACCCCCGCGCTGTCGCCACCCAGTGTCCTCTGCGGAGGCACTCCGACCACAACTCCTGCTTATTCTTCCAGACGTGTAGTGTTTGAACACTTACGTAGCATTTGTGGATGACTGTCCTTTCTACTTCTGGTTTTATCTGAATTTCCTTATTTTTAGTCACAGCAGCTCCCAGCTCAGTCACTGACCGTGCTGACTTTCTACACTGTCTCCTCGGGGTAGTGGCATGTCCTTGCACACTCAGTGTCACCGGGGGTGTTGAGTGCACACCACACTGCGACACCCCCCTTTTCTGTCCAGCTGAGTGTCAGCGGGCTTCCCTGGGCAGCTGGTGAATAAGGACAACAGACATGTGACCTGGGAAGGAACTAATACTTTCCCATGGTCTCCGCCAGCAATGTATCAGCAGCTCTCTCTACTCTCCAGGACCCTGGCTCAAGATTACACAAAGAAAAGGGTGCTCATAAGGGATTCTAACATGGGATTCACAAGAAAATCAGTCTGCTCTCAGGAGAATCTACTGGGTCCCCAGCAGTGGCCCAAAGCATGAACATGGGCATCTGGCCACACGACAGGTAGAGGCACACGTGTCCCCACCACCCACCCCACTGACGGTGCTGCAGAGGTAACACCAGTCAGCGGAGTCCAGAGTAGTGACTCCAGTTTGTACAGCAGAGCCTGGGCTGTGGTGAGGGCAGACGCGGGCAGGGAAGGGGACACTCAGAGCCAGTGCAGCCACTGCCGGCTTCACACATGAAGCCACTAAAGCAGCAGCCCAGCAGCCCCTTTCCCAGGTAGCGTTTACGGCTCATTGCCGAGGGCCATCTGATCGAAGGCAAAGCTCAGTCTTGGTGCCACTGCCGTGTGGCAGTTGGTTTGGAATGTCCTGGATTCTGAGTCAGTTGGGAGTTAAGCTGACTACTGGTCTCTCAGGGTGGTCACGTGACCCCCGGGAGGTCTTCCTGTGGGGCAGCTGATAGAATCCAGTGCTGGGGGGAAGGGGGGGCATGGGCACATGTCTGCACCGCCCAGGTCCACCAGCGGAGGTGTCTTCTTTTGTGGGCAGTGCATTGCATTTCCAGTCAAGGATTAAAACATAGAGTCAGGGGGTGGGTCAAGATTTGAGCCATTCTCTTGGGCCAGGCACCTTCTTGGGGCACCAGCTGTCTCCCCACAGCATCTTTTGGGGCAGAGAAAGGGGAGAGCTCTTGGTTTCAGTGTCAGGACATGATCTCACGTCCCGGTATTCAGGGATCTCTGTCCCTAGGCAGGCATCTATGTCCCCTGCCTCACGTCCATCACTCATCAGGGTTGTGACATCGATCAAGGGCTTGGTGTCCGACATAAGTAGAAAGCAGTACTATAGCACTGGCTTTTGAGAAAACAGAAGACTTATTTCAAAGTCTAATCAGAGGTGGATTTTGACCTGGTGTCATTGAAAGGTTATTCTAGGGTGAATTCCTTCTCTAGTGTGCATGTCTGACAGCCCCACTGCATGATCTGCAGGCTTGTTTGGCTCTCTGACAAACAACTTAGTATCTCATTAGAAACAGGACAAGCCCAATTCAGATTGGTTCTGCAGTTACAATTCCGGACAAGTCACTTAATCTCTAAGTTTCAGTTTCCTGAACCATAAAATATGGGTCACAACCCCTACTCTGCCCACCCCAAAGGGCTCGATGTATCACAAGAAGTAACAGATTCTCTCCACTACTTTAAGTAGAGTATTGAAGCCTCCAACATATTGTTGAGTGGTGTGATTCTCTTTTCAGGGCTGTCAGTTTGCTTCTTATATTTTGGAGGTCTCTTGTTCATTGGAAAATGTTTATAATTATCTTCCTGAAATATTGACCCCTTTGCCACTATAAAATGACCATATGTATAGCTAATCTAGAATGAAATCGTGATAAAGTGTTTTTTTTTTTTTTTGTCTTGTGTTAATGCCAGTCTTGTTTTCTTTTGACTAATATTTGCTTTGGCTATTCAGGGTCTTTTGTGGTTCCACACAAATCTGATTATTTTTTATTTCTTTAGAAAATGCCATTGGGATTTTGGTGGGGATTCCCTTAAATCTGTATAAGTATTTTTTTGGGTAGTATGGCCATTTTAACTATGTTGATTGTTCCAATCCATGAACATGAGATATCTTTCCATTTCTTTGTGCCTTTTTCAATTTTTAAAAATGTCTCAGAGCTTTTGGTGTATCAGTCCATCACATCCTCTGCTAAGTTTATTCCTAGGTATTTTACTCTTTTAGTTGCAATGAATGTCAAAAGGAATTGTTTTGCCCATTTCTTTTTCAGAAATTTCATTGTTAGGATATGCAGCATTTATTCATTAAGGGTCAGGCAGTTCATTTTTCTCCTATTATATATATTGTATCGCTACTGAGGCCAAATCCATTCCTGAAAGAACTTTAATTTAATTAGCCCTCCCAAACACTTTCTCTGTAATGTGGAACTTAGGTACTATGATACATTACAGCAATTTTATCTATGAGCCTTTGGGAGAGTGAGGCTTTTTCCTAGAAATATTGAGTACCCAGCTTCCTTCGCCTAATTTATAAAGTGCTAGTAGGCTAATAAAATCAGATAGTGCCAAGTCACAATGATATTTTTATTTCTTATAGAAGTAAAAATTTTTTTCTAATTGGTAGATTAAGAAGCCTAAGATTAGCATATATTTTAAAAATAATGAGACCCAAATTCAATAATTTTAATATGCATACCTTTATTGA
Organism: Lyroderma lyra; assembly: GCA_004026885.1. Lineage (NCBI taxonomy): Eukaryota > Metazoa > Chordata > Mammalia > Chiroptera > Megadermatidae > Lyroderma > Lyroderma lyra. The sequence goes on along the minus strand of PVJL010017105.1, from coordinate 576 downwards.
ATCTTAAATGGGCAAATCTAGATGTTATCATTATAGAGTATTATGAATAAATGATATTTATATTGCATTTATTGGAAACATTCAGAAAGCTTTTCATAGTTACTTTGAATTTGTTACTATCAAATTATTTTTGTAGATCTCTAGGAAAGTATTATCATAAATCAACTTCTAGCTTCAGAAAAGAACATGTTGCCTTAACTTGTTTTTAATTATGGACCCATCTCCTGTATTGTATTTATCATCGTTGGCAGTACTGCTAGGTAGGATGTTATCTGGATTACAATATATTTTAAATGACTTTTGTTTTAGTTTTATTTCTGATAAGACTGGTTCATATTGCCAACCTAACTTCATTAACTTGTAAACAAAGCAATTACATTGTTTTTGAACATACACTTTCTGGCATATTGAAGCTAATCTACTCTTCTCCTTTCCCCTCAAATAGTAAGAAAACAAAGTTTCACATATTGTTTCCTGAGTCTATTCAAAGATTTAAGTAGAGAGAGAAAAAAAATGTCTGCTTTCAGGGAAAATATCATAGCTGCATTTCAACCACTTATTTAAGACTCTCTTCTG
>PVJL010017104.1:0-19156 GCA_004026885.1 Lyroderma lyra | reverse complement strand
TGTGTGTGTGTACGGTCTCACCTGAGTGCGGGAGTGAGATAAAGAAATGACTGAATGGGACAGGGCCCAAAGCACAGAGCCGAGGAGTAGGCTGGGGCTGGCAGGTGGGGATAAGTGGGTGTGGGAGGGGTTGCTTTGGGTTCTGGGGGTGGGGACAGAGCCATTTTCCTGAGGGAAAACTGTCCGCTGAGGCCTGCATGGTGGAGGCCAGTCGTGCAAAGAGCCCAGGGCAGAAGCTCCCAGGAGTGGGCGCGGCGTGGCCGGGGACCTAACGCAGGGAGAGCCCCTCGGCCCCCCTGCTCAGTTTTGAGTTTCCACACACACAAAAAAGTGGGAAACAAAACCCCAGGAACAAAAACAGAGGATCCCAAGCCAGAGAGAGCCAGTCCGGTCCTGACTTGGGGTTGTCCAGGCTGGCCCGGGATCAGGTCAGCTCTCAGATGACCTCAGGAGTGAGCAGGATTCGGGGACCCCAAGTACGAGGGGTGCAGAGTGTCCCTCTACCCCCTCAAGGGGCACTGAGACGAGATGGGGGACCACGGGGAGTGGAGGGGACATCACAATGGGGGGAGGACATGTGAAGGGAGCCTGAGGCGCCTGAGCTGGGCCCCTGCACCCCAGAGACAAAACCCTGGGTCCAGGTGACCTGAGGGTTGGCTCAGCCCATGGTGGGAAGGGGCTCTGTGTGGGAGAAAGTGCCCCTATGTTTGAGCATGGGTATCGTTATGGGCAGGACTATTCCTGCCTCGCCGCACCCAACCTCACCCACCTCCTGTCCCTGGGAGTGGTAGTTCCCCGCTAAGGGGCACCTGGGCTGAGTCACCAGCTATTGCAGTAGAGTGTGGGCGGCAGGTAAGACATGGCCCCCCGGAGCCAGAGAGACCGGGGTTTGAATCCCGGCCCTGCTCCTTATCAGCAAGTGACTCATCCTGGAGTTTCAGTTTCTACAGCTGGAAAATGCAGGTGACAATACCACAGGGGATGAGTGGGCATCACAGATGTTCAGTGTCCCTTCTGTCCCTCCCCCCTGGGTGTCCCTTTGCAGACCCTGACCTCAGGAGAACAGGAAACTCCGTGACTGCGTCCCTCTGCCTGCCTCCTATGTCCAGGGACATGTGAGAGATGGGGATGAAGGACAAAAGTGCCTGTGGGTCTCTCCTCCCCTTGTGCCCCTTATCCCGTTCTGTCATTGGAACTGGCCCAGAATGAGAACACAGTGTGGATGGGTTTCTGCTTACCTGGCTCCCTGAGGCCCACAACTGCCCATCCCTCCTCTTGGTTCAAGGTCCCAAGTCTTTAACAACCTGGACTCATTCATTTGTTTGCTTATTCATTCATTCAACAAATACCTATTGACACCTTAGTGCCATCACTCAGGGCTGCCAGGCCCTAGGTGCTTAGGTCTCAGAGGGCACTGCAGGCACAGCCCTGCTCCTGACCAGCCTTGGGCTTGCCCACCCAACACCAAGTCCATCAGCAACCCCACAGCCCCCATTCCAGCAGCTACCCACCTCACAGAAGCATTGACCCTGTCCCCTCTTAGGAGTAAATAAGTCCTAAGGAATCTAAACCCACCAGGGTGATCCCACTGGGGCCACCATTTTTAAGAGTGGCTAGTCCCGAGGGGGTGGTCTGCTGGGTGGGGGTCGTAGGGCTTATTAAACAAGAGACACAGAAAAGACAGCATCTGCTGGGTGTTGTCATGTCCCAGCTTGAGGGCTGAGTCATGGCTGCCATCTTGGAGCCTCCCAGGAGGCAAAGCCAATGCAGTGAGGGTGACCAGCCAATGGCAAGAAACCGGGGGCTGATGACATCATCATGCCACTAAAGAGCCACCTTTGCCGTGGACCTCTTGTCTTGATGAAGCTCATGGACTCAGAATTTTTGGCTGGTGTTTCCTGACCGGTACCGGTGGGATGAGGGGCCAGGGAGCAGAGCTGGGGGAGTCTAGGTAGGTTCTTGGCTCTGCTTTTGCTGGATGTGGGATATCAGGAGGTTCCTGTCCCCATTCTGAGCCTCAGGTTGCCTTATTTTAAAATGAGAATAAATGCCCTTACTGCCAACATTGAAATTGTCACAGTCACAGAGCCTAGAACATGGGAGCTGTGATGGACAAGTAAGGTTGCCAGCTCTTGACTGTGTGTCTCACGGAAATGAGCGTCACGCATCAAGATTTAGTGGACAGAGCAGCACAGTCGTATAGAAGAGTGGGCAGAAGGGGACGCTGATGAACTATTTTCTCCTGAGTTACCTTGGAGGTGACCTGAATTAGTCACTGCACCACAACAAGAACAATAATAATACAGTTAACATTCACGTGCCAGGCACTGTGCTAAGCAAGAGCTGAACGTGCATTGATCTTGTTTAATACACTGACCTCATCTAATTTTCTTAATTTCATTTATATGTCCCACGCAAGGAGACCGAGATTCCTTATCTAAGGTCACCTGGCTAGTCAGTGGTATAACACGAACTTGAACTCAGCACTCACAGTTCTTAATTCCTATTGTGCTGCCTGGCACAAGCCTCTGAACTTCACGTAGCAGGAACACTGCTCAGTCAGCTGTTTCACACATGAGGTGTGGCACAGGCTGGAGGGTGTGGGTGACTCCAGGTGCCTCAGCTCTGTTGCTGGAGATAATGGCTAGTCACATATGAATGATAAGATTGGGGATCCTTATATGAAAAAACTCTCCATCCCTCATCCATCATCCATCCATCAGCCATCCATCCATCCATCCATCCATCATCCATCCATCCATCCATCATCCATCCATCATCCATCTGTCATCCATCCATCCATCCATGGGTCCATGCATCCATCCATCCATCCATCATCCATCCATCCATCATCCATCCGTCATCCATCCATCTGTCATCCATCCATCCATCCATCATCCATCCAACCATCATCCATCCGTCATCCATCCATCTGTCATCCATCCATCACCCATCCATCCCTCATCACCCATCCAAAGTCAGTTTCCCTAACGCCAAGTCTGAGACGAGGATGCTGATGTAAGTGAAGGTTTATTGAGGAAGTGCTCTCAGGAGAAACCTGTGAGGTAACAAGGGAAACAGGATAGGCCAGGGGACAAAGCAGGCAAAGAGGTGGTTCCAGATGTCTACCCACAGCCTGATCCCAGGAGGAGTTCTGGGACATGCAAGGTACCGCCCAGATGGTCCCGACAGAGTCAGGAAGGAGGGCAATTACATCCTCCGTGTACTCCCTAGTCACCGAGAGGGTGAGGCAGACACAAGCACTTGGCAGCCAACCCGGCTTAGCTGGGGGTTGGAGGACAAGGCTGGGACGGGATCCGGGTGGGCCACCAACACCATCTGCCTCAACTTCCCTCTTGCCTTGATGAGCTCATTTGATCCATAAGCATTAACTGAGTCCCTATTAAGAGGGGGAGCAGAGGAAACAAAGTTGAGACAGACATGGCCTCTGTTTCCCCGAAGCTCCAGTCTGGTAGGGGGCAAGCAGAAAAGTGCAGACAGTGATAAACCGGTCAGCATAAAGCTTCAGAAATCGCAGAGCTGTGAAGGGCTGCGAAGGATTTGGAGCTCGGAGGAGGGAGTGAGGCCAGGGAGCTGAGCAGGGACCAGCCAGGGGAGACTTCTGCAGGAGGTGGCCCTGGGACCCTGAGGAACCTGGGGAGGGCTTAGCCACCTGGAGATGCAATGGAGCATTTCTGCAGAAAGCCCAGCCTGAGCAAATGCTGGGGAGCAGGAAAGGAGAGAGTGTGGGGTGGGACGTGTGGCATGAGCTTACGGGCCAGGAGAAGAACAGGGGCTTTGCCCAGCCCCTCTTGGCACTGCTTTGGGTACCGGTGATACAAATGGGTCCAAGACAGTCATGGATCCTGCCTGCCGGACCTCCAGGCCTAGTGGGAGAGGGACAGAGCACCAGACAGTGTCAGTCCCAACTCTTACCTGAGGATGCTGGGGGGGGGGGGGGCTTGGGATTTTAAGAAGTAGAGTCACGTGGACAGAAAGATCAATACTGCCCGGTAGAGGGGCTGCTTGGCCACAGCTGGGACAGGCCATTGGAGGGGTGAGACTGGGCAGGGAGGCCTGCTGAGTGAGTGGCAGTGGCAGGGAGAGCTGGCCATACTTCGCCCCCACAGTCCCTCAAGATCTGTTGCCTTGGCCCGAACGCCATCTCTGGGGGCTCCAAGGCTGTGGCTTTTCTTAAGATCTCAACCCATCCTCAGAGCAGATAGCTGCTGCCTGGGTCGGGGAGGTTTAGAAGGTCCAAGAGGCAAGGCGGGTGGTTGGAGAGAGGCTGAGACCCTCCCCTTCCCTGCGAGTGTGTTAAAGGAGCCAGGCTGGTTCGTGGGGTGCGCTATGCCTGGGGGGGGGGTGTCAGCGATCCTGTGGCACAGCCAGGGCAGGCTTGTCCTAGCACATGGGGGTCTTGCCCTTGCAGCGGGAATTCCAGCAGTAACGGACGTAGCGCTGCTTCTTGTTGTAGCTGCCCAGGTGACGCTTCAGGCAGAAGGCCACCTCCTTGTCACAGGCGCACAGCTGCTGCTCACACCAGCTCCCCTTGTCAGCTGTGGGGTGGACAAGTGGTGAGATCAGTGTTTGTCCCTTCCTGAGACAGAGCCGGGGGCCGGCTTAGGGTCCCCGGAGGAGGCCTCTGAAGGCAGTGTCGTCTGTCCCTGCATGGCTACTTTGACTCTGAGTGTGTGTGCGACCCTGGGCATGTGCCGTGACCTCCCGTGTGGCACTGTCCCTTTATTTATTTCTTTATTCATTCAGTGAACAGTTGAGTACCACTCATCCGGTGCAGGCCCCGGGGAGGCAGGACAGAACACAATGGACCACCGAAAGGAGGCCACAAACTGTGCTAGGAGGTGACAAGACAGGAGAACAGTGGGACAAGAGCCATTTGAGGAAGGGTCTGCTGTCCCTACGGAAAGCCAGGGCGGACTGCTCCAGGCAGAGGGAACAGCATGTGCAAAGACTCAGAGGCAGGAGGGACCACGGTGCTTCAGTTTTGATACCTGCAATGAAATGGGGCTGCTGATGAGAGCTGCCTCAGGGGGCTGTGGTGGGAATCGGACTAAGGAGGCAGAGCACTCAGCACATAGTAAGTGCTCAGGAAACACTGTCTGTTATTGTTGTTGTTAGTATTAAGCCCTCTGTTAATAGGGGCCGCTGTGAGGCTCCCTTCTGACTCCTAGTCCTGGGACCTGCCACCTTTATCCACGCATGTCCCCAGGGGCCAGGTGACCTGGAATCCAACCCAGGCTGCATAATTGGCAGCTGTGTGACCCCAGGCAAACACTTCATCGTAGTCTCAGTTTCCTTGTCTATAAAATGGAGGTCATCAGGGTGGGGCTGCTCTGAGGATCCAGAACGACGAGGGCAGGAGCAGCAGCCCCGGTAGCCCGAGTGCTTTACTGCGCGTGCGTCAGCAGCAGGCGTCGGAGGCTCCGTCTGCCTGCTCTCCTTCCAGTTCTGGAATTAACTCTATGGGGTAAGTTACTGTCATCACCCTCAGTTTCCAAACCAGGAGGCTAAGGTTCAGGGAGGCTGAGCAGCACGTTCAAGGTTACACAGCCGGTCAGAGGTGGGTTCTGGGATCTAAGCTGAGGTCCGCCAGCCCTCCAGATCCTAAAGGGGCCAGAGCCCCCATTGGACCTCTCCCTACTCTCACTCCCCATCCCTGCCCCTCCTCCACAGCCCAGCTATTGCCACCGGACACATGGGAAAAACAGAGAGGCTGGGTAGCTTCGGCATCATGGCACGGGGAGTGCCAGAACCCCCGCCCCGCCCCCACCCGTCTCCAGCTCCAATCCCGGGGCTCACAGCAGTGGATGTCCCCCTCGGAAAAGGTGTACTTGTAATGGTCCCTGTGGAAACGGCAACGGTGGAGCTTCAGGTGTTCGTAGCAGCAGTCGTGGGCATGGCAGCACCTGGAGGGAGAGGACAGGAGGTGAGCAGGGAGCACAGCTGTGTGTGTCCCGAGCCAGCTCAGGTCTCCGGCAGCCCCGGCCCCAGTGGGGAGCCCGAGTGGCCCCCTTGGAAGGGTCAAGGGTGCAGGGTGCCAGTCTTCCTCACAGTCATGTTGCTAACCCTCACCACGCGCTTCCTGGTACCAGGCACCTGCTCTCTCCCTGCCTTTCCTCTCAGTCGGCCCTACCACTCATTGACAGGGGTGCGAATATCAGCCCAGGCTCACAGGGGAGGAAACTGAGACGCAGGGAGGTCAAGCCACTTGCCTGAGGTCACACAGCCTGTAAGTGGATCAGGGAAGTGGCCCGGGCCCTGCTGGCTCTCCCCTCCTCTCTGGTCATTTTCTAAGGTTGTGGTGAAGCTCAAATGAGATCATGGCAAAAAGAGGTGGGACTTGTGTCACACACTGTGCGGTGGCAGCGAGGAGTGTGTGGGGTACTGTAACTAGGTTAGGGGTTGCGAGTGCGAGGGGGCCTTCGGAGACTCTGGGGAAGCTCCTAGCGGGGAGCTCCAGGAGGGCTGGGTCTGTATTAGAGCTCAGCAGAGCTGCTAGCACATAGGCGCTGCTGCATTCATTTAATACAAAATGAATTCACGGAATGAATAAACGGGCAGAGAGGAAAGGGGGCGTCCAGGGGTGGGGGCAGGACAGGACTGCCACGTCGGGGGCTGCCCAGGAAGGGGTTACCAGTCTGAGGCATCTATGGGTGTGCCTTTGCCACCGAGCCCACAGTGACAGCCGTAGGGCCAGTAGGAGAAGAAGGGTGTCTTCCCAGTCACTTGTTTGATCATCTTGTTCAGGTTCAGCATCCCGCCCTGGGTTGGAGTCACACCTGCCAAGGAGCCCAGCAACAGGGAGAGGACGTGAGTCTCAGGGGAGGCCAGTGGACCCCAGGCCTGGCACGTCTGCTCCACCTTGACCAAACCAACGACCTTGGATGATAAGCTGCCAACAACTGCTGTGGTTATTAAAAATATAATGATAGTGGGTCAGCACTTACTATGGCCTTTTGCATAGTGACTTATTGACGCCATCCCTCCTGTGAGATAAATTATACATATATTTCTTTTCTTTTTTTTTTTGGTAAATTGAACTTTTCTTTTGGTACGTCCTAAATGTACAAAAAAGTTGCAAAGATCTCAGGGTCCTCCTGTGCCTCTCCCCATTTTCCTGTGCTGTGAGCACCACCTTAGGGAACTGCGGTGTATTTACGAAAACGGAGAAGCCCCCGTCAGCACAATACACACTCTTGGTAGTCCCCATTTTAGAGGTGAGCAGACAGAGGCTCAGTCGCTTGCCCCGGGTGACAGCGGTTGGGAAATGGAGCCAAGCCCAAGGCGGTTTGGTTCTAAGTCTCTGTCCCTGGCTGTGGAGGCCCTGTTCTGTCATAGGAAGATCCACCCCGCTTCCTCCACCCCGCCCCCACCCCAACACCACATTTGGGAGAGAAATTCACACACTAAACAGCAAACCTGGCTCCTCAGGGAGGCGGTGTGATTTAGAAAGCCATGACTTTCCTGGGTAGTTTTCACTTTAGTCATGACAGCGTCTGGTGGGAGTTGGTCCTGGGGGGGGGGTGTTTATTTTATGGGGAGAGAGGAATCCATGGTGGTGAGTTAGGAGAAACACAATATATTAAGCCAGTAGATTCCGGGGCTTTGGGAGAAATGGACAAAACAAGAAGGGGACAGAAATGTACATGTGTGCAACCTCAACGGAGCGAGGTTGAGTGACCGGCAGTGTCTGGTACTTGCAGGCCTGTGGTGTCCCCAGTGTGTCCGCTCAATGAGTGGGACCACACTGACGCTCCTGTTTGGCCTGGTGGCTCTAGCTGTGCAGATGTTAAGGAGAAACCGTGTGAGCTTTGACCATGCTGATGGGTGGCCCCGAGCCCTCTGGAATCCTGGATTCAGTGATAAGGAAGCCCAAGGCAACCCACAGCAGAGAGAGTGACCGTCCACCCTGTGGGCCAACTGGGGACCTGCCTTTCTGGTGTGCCTCCATCTCTCTTCTGCCCTCCATCTAGAACCCAGCCCTTCCACTTCAGCGCAGAATACACGAACACACCCCAGCTCGCCCTTGAATAATGGAACTATCCCTTGCCAGGCGAGCCATAAATCTAACTCTGATTCGGCTGGTCCCATTTCTCACCATTTTACAGGGAGGTGAACCCAGCCCTGAGAAATTGAGGGGTCCAGCCTGTGGCTCTGAGGGCAAACTGACTTAGCTTGTCGGCTGTTCCAGTCTTGGTTGCTTTCTCCATCCTTACCCGCCATGGAGCCCCTTCCCCCAAGGGTTGCCCACGGTGGCGGGAGGCCTCAGGCTACCACCGTACGAGTCCTGTGTGTTATGCTGTTGCTCGCTGACTGTTACTTACACTTGCTGAACACTGTATCTATTTTCTCCTCAGGGTCCCAACAATCCTGTGAAGAGGCTGCTATGGTGCCCACTTTACAGACGAGGATAGAGAGTGGTAGGGTGGCTCAGCCAAGGGCACACGGCCCAAAGGTGGGGCCAGCTGAGTCAGGTCCATCCATGTATGTTTCTCTACTACATTGTATCGCCTCTTCACATCTCAGAGATGAATTTCTGAAGCCTGATTGCAATTTTCCTAAAGGTGTTTGTGCTGTAGCCCTGGAGATACGTTCCTCTCGAGAATCTGGGAGTCCCAAGATAACACACCACCACGTTTAAAAATGCATCCTTTCTGAAGTCTCATATTTTGAGATGGCCAAGAAACTAAAACACCAGCTTGCTAGCAACCATATTTTTATATTTGATCTGCTAAAGATTGAATGGAGACTACCTATCTCCCGCCAACGATCCATAAACCCTGTTTCCAGGTTCAAGAGGGATGATGAGAATGGAAGCATTCTAAAGATACAGTGTGTCTACGTAGATGATGGTGATTATTCGGTCGAAGGGACATGGGGGAGCAGGGTGGGGTGGCGAGGAGACCCATTTCTGGGTCTGAGCCTTTAGTTTCTGACCTTCACAGCATTCCGGAAGCATGTCACACAACGTGGTCACCTGGGACTCTCGGGCTAAAGCCATTGTTCTAAGGGACAGGAAGCTGCTGATGGCTTCCTGTGGGAAGCAGAAGGGTTGGGGAACTGAGGTGCCAGGGCAGTGGGGGTCAGAACAGCCACTCAGTCTCGGGAAGAAATATAGGGGGCCTACTCGCATCCCTCCTTCCCCTCCCAGCCATGCGTCCTGTCCCCAACTCACCAGCAAACACCACCAGCATGCACAGCAGGAGAAGCTCCATGATCCCAGCCCAGAGTGGTAGAAGCAGGTGCTGGAAGTCCCTGGCATGCAGGCAGGCCCCCTTATATAAGATGCACCCCTACCCAGCTGAGCCTGACCCCATCTGAGCTCACGTGCAGTCCCCCACCCGCCGTGCTCCTTTTGTTTCCTCTTTCCTGGCACCGGGGAATTTTACATACATTTTTTTATTTTTAATGTCTCATTTTTTAAATTTAACTTTTTGATTGCAAAAGAAACGTTCAGCGTAGAAGAATTGAAAAAACATACACAATAAGAAATTCAAAAATCATCTGTGACTCCATTGGCACCATTTACTTGAATGAATAATCTTCTGGGTTGTCTCCTCTTAATCCCGTCTACTGTGTCTTTCATTCACCTCAGACAGAGCATGGTTTTTCTCTGAGAAATGGAATCTGGGTCCTTTTTTTTTTAGTATATATCTTGTATGTTTCTACTTAACATGCTCAAGCTTCCCTCTATCTTCTCACACATGTAGAATGTAGTTACAGTAACTGTCTTCATGTCTGTGTCTACTATAAATAATTCTATCATTTGGGTCATTTCTGCGTCTACTTCTATTGATTGTTTTTGCCCCCTCATTATGAGTTTAAGGTCACCACTGCTCATTGCTATAGTCTGCACTATGAAGATAAAGCTTTGTCTCATTTTTAAAGGGTGACTTCCTTAGAGTAGATTTCCAGAAATGAAATTGTTGGCTCAGCAGAAAGAATGGCTTTTAAACCTCTTCCTCCCTCTGAAGTTTGCAGGAATTTAGAAAATGGTCGCTTTTGCCTCCATCAGCACCAGATGTGCACTGGTTGGCCTGATGGCATCTTGAGACTTGCTGGAAGATGTGTGGGTTTTTACTTCCCTGGAAACAGTAGGAGAAACACTTAATGACAGTGTCAGGCCACCGGGTATCATGATCTCCAGGTGGTGGATGGAGAGGGGCAGGAGAGGGCTTAGATGCTGGGTTCATCTTCAGTTAAGAAGAGTCACCGGCCTCTGAGCCTCGACAGTGTGTCAGACACGGGGCTGTTACCTCATTTCATTTCTGCAACCACGCCATAAAGCTGTGTCCGTTTCACAGGCGAGGAAACTGGAGCCCAGAGAGATTAGAGGCTTGCCTAGGGTCACCCAGTGGGTGCACAGCAGAGTTTGGGTTAGAACACAGGTTTGCTGAAGCCACCTTTACCGTGTGCTGGGTACTGTCCTGAGCGGTCCCACATAGTAAATGTCAGTGGGTACTGCCCTGGTCCCCATTTCCAGACAGATCTTGGTACCCAGGGCTTCTGCTGGACTTCCTTGCCCTCCCAGCATAGATAGCAGTAGAAGCGAGGAGAGCTGGCAGGACCTGGAAGCCTGCTGCCCCCCAACCTCACTGCAGAAGAAAGAGGACCCCCATCTCTTCAGAGATACCCCGTGGGTGAGAGCATGTCATCTCAGCCAGTGGCCAGAGTCCTTGCCTCTGCCCACCCCTCCCCAACCAGCTCCATCTACCAGGGTGGTCCCCCAGCTTGGACTCCATCTATGATGAAACTGCCAGAAGAGGGTTGGAGACGAGGCTCGGAATCACTGAACGATTGCAGGGTAAGAGGAAAGCCAAAGGAGCCAGGCTTCCCCAGGGTCCCCCAGCTGATGGGCCCCGACAGGGGAAGAGAACGGAGGGAGAGTTCTGAACTTCCTTTGTGGGAGAGTGACCCGCTTTCCTCCAGCTGCACCAATGCGGAACCAAAGCAAGTGGATTAAACAACTGGAGACTGCCCAGACGTCAGTCTACCGCAGAATGGATACCTGGTGGCAGAGTCACCTCCATCAGCGATGACCCCTCAATGAGCCACACCTCCACACGACAACATGCTGACCGAAAAAAGCCGGCACCGAAGAGCACAGACCGCGAGGGAGAGACTCTCCTTATGCAACCTGCCAACTGTCCTGACTTGTGTGCTTCTACAAGTCAGGACAGTGGTTCCCCATTGAGCAGGGTGGTGACTAGACGGGGTTACTCAGAGGACTTCAGGGGTGTTGCTGCCATTCTGTCTCTTTGCATACCACACCATTCATTCATATCAAGTGTCTAATTCAATGTGCTTTTTATCTGGGTGCAAAAATTTTGTGTGGATGCATGTTTTCCTTTCTCTTGGGTGTATATCTAGGAGTAGAATTGCGGGGTCATATGGTAACTCCACTGTTCTCCAAAGTGGTTACCCCATTTTGCATTCTGACCAGCAATGTGTGAAGCATCCAATTTTTCCACATCATTTCCAATACTAGCCATGCTAATGGCTGTGAAGTGTATTACTTCATGGTTTTGATTTGCATTTTCCTAATGATCAATGATGTTGAACATCCTTTTCATGTGTTTATTGGCCATTTGTTTATCTTCTTTGGAGAAATGTCTATTCAAATCCTTTGCCTATTTTTAAATTGGGCTGTTATATTTTTATGGTTGAGTTGTAAGAATTCTTTATATATTCTGGATACAAGTCCCTTATCAGACATGATTTGCACATATTTTCTCCCATGATGTGCTGTGTCTTTTCACTTTCTTGATGGTATAGTTTGTAGGGAAAAGTTTTTTAATTTTGATGAAGTTCATTGTAGCTTGTTGGGGGGCTCACGTGTGTTTTTGTTGTAGTATCTAAGAAACCATTGCCTAACCCAAGATCCTAAAGATTTACTTCTTTGCTTTCTTCTAAGATTTTTATAGTTTTAACCCTTACATTTAGATCTATCACCCATTTTAAATTAACTTTTGTGTATGGTGTGAGGAAGGGGTCCAACTTTATCTTTTGCATGTGGATATCCGGTGAGACCAGGATCATCTATTGAAGACTTCTTTCCCTCTTGGATTGTCTTGGAACCCTTGTTGAACTATGATTTGTTCTGATTAATTTTTGTGTATGGTGAGAGGTATGAATAGAAATTTATTTTTTCTTTTTGTTTTTCCTTTCCTTCCTTCCTTTTCACATCGATGGCCAATTGTTTTAACACTATTGTTGAAAAACTATTCTTTCTCCCCAGAATTGCCTTTGCTCTTTTGTCAAAAATAAATCTTCATATATGCATAGATCTAATTTTGTACCATTGATGTAGTTTATCTACCTTGATACCAATCCACACTGTCTTGATTATAATGACTTTGTAAGTCTTAACATCAGGTAGTATAAATCCTTGTTCTTTTTAACATTGATTCAATATTCTAGATCCTTTTCATTTCTATATGAGTTTTAGGGTCTGCTTGTCAATTTCTACAAGAAAAGTCTATTAGGATTTTGATTGAAAGTGCATTGACTTTATGGAGCAAATAAGGAAAATTGACATCTTAACAATATTTAGTCTTTTGATTCATGAATATGGTATATCCCCGTATTTATTTTGGTCTTCCTTGATTGGTTTATATAAGTCTTCCATATATATAGTTTTTCATATTTAGCCCTGAATAGTTTTTGATATTATTATAAATGTATTTTTGTTTTGATTTTCAGTTGTTCATTGCTAGGTAAAAATACAATGAATATTCTTATATTTTCATCTTATATCCTACAACCTTGCTAAACTCAGTTATCAGTTCTATAATCGTAGCTTTTAGTAGGTTCCATAGGATTTTTTTTTACATAGATTATCATGTTAATGCCAATGGAGACAATCTAACTTCTTTCTTTCCAATCCAAATGCCTATTATTTCTTTTCTTGCCTTATTGCACTGGCTAAAATGTTGAATAGAAGCGATGAGAGTAGATATCCTTGCCTCTTTCCTAATCTTGGGAAGAATAGCAACTAGCCTCTTACCATCAAGTATGATATTACCTGCAGGTTTTTTGTAGGTGCCATTTTTCAAGTTGAGGAAGTTTCTTTTCTTTTATCTCAGTTTGCTGACAATTTTTTTGTTGTTTGTTTTGTTTTGTTTTGTTTTTCAATCAAAAATGAATGTCAGGGAGTTCCCTGGTGGTGTAGCGGCTAAGGCTTCGGTGCTGTCAACACTGCGGCCTGGGTTCGATTCCCAGCCAGGGAACTACCCACATTAAAAAAAAAAAAAAAAAAAAAAAAAGAATGTCAGACTTTGTCTAATGGGTTTTTTGCATTTATTAAAATGATCATATAGTTTTTCTTCCTTAGTCTGTTAATATGATGTACTACATTGACTGATTTTTTAAATATAAAATCAGCCTTTCATTCCTGGGATAAATTCCCCTTGGTCATGGTATAGTTTCCTTTCCATATATTGTTAAATTTCTTCCGTTAACTTTTGGTTAAGAATTTTTACATCTATGTTCATGAGGGATATCTGTCTGTAGTTTTCTTTTCTTGAAATGTCTCTATCTGTTGTTTTTTGTTTGCTTGTTTATGTGGGTAGTTCGCTGGCTGGGAATTGAACCCAGGCTGCAGTGTTCACAGTGCCGAAGCCTAGCCACTACACCACCAGGGAACTCCATTATCTGGTTTCGATAACTGAATAGTAAAGCTATGAGTTGGGAAGCATTTCTTCTGCTTAACTTCTGTTAGAAATTGGTGTTACAAGCTCAATTTGTCCTCTAAAAATTCGTATGCTGCAGCCCTTACCCTAGTATATCAAAATGTGATTATATTTGGAGAAAGGGCTTTAAAGGTGATGAAGTTAAAATGAGGCCATCAGGGTGAGCCCTAATCTAATCTGAGTGGTGTCTTTATTGGAAGAGGAAATTTCAACACGGGAAGAAACAGGAAGGATGTGCCTGCACAGAGGAAAGACCACGTGAGGGCACTACGAGATTGTGACCATCCGCAAGCCAAGCCTCAAAATGACACCAAAGCTACCCACACCTTCGTCTTGGACTGCCAGCCCCCAGAGCTGTGAGAAAATATAGTTCTATTGTTTAAGCCGCCCCATCTGTGATGGTTTGTTGTGGCAGCCCGAGCAGACCAGCACAGTTGGGATTATTTCTTCCTTAAGGATTCGGTCCAATTCACCAGTGAAGTCAACTGGACCTGGAGTTCATTTATGAGAAGGCTTTAAACTCCACATCCGCGGACTGTATTAGATGAAGGGCTATTTCCGATAGAGCGAGTTTGTGTCTTTCTAAGAAATTGACCTTCTCATCTCAGTTGTTGGTAATTGTCTTACATCCATTTTAATACAGATTATAAATAAAATAAAACTGTCAGTTATTGTGCTGTCTGAAAATAACCATTACTAATGTCTGGCTGCATATCCTTGCAGGTAATTTTTATACATGCGCACACCAACCCCTCATCCCCACCTTCCACCCTCCTTTTTTTTTTTTTTTTTTTTTTTTTACAAAATTGCTATTATTCTTCATAGTTAGGGTTTTGTTTTCTGTTTTCTGTATCATCAAATCTTTGAAAATGTGACTATGGATGGATGGTTGATAATTTGCTTGACTAACTCCCTAACTTAATTTGCTTCTGCTGTGAGGGGCGCATCATAAAACACACCACAGTCGATATCTTTTCCAGCTGTCTCTGGGCACAACTCCGGTCTGCGCCTTCGTTCGCAGTTCCAGAAGTGGAATTACTGGGCCGACCAGTCTATTACTGACTCCTGGTATTGAGCGCCCTGTGCTTGGTGGAGGAGGGTGGGGAGAGGGAAGAGCTGACCCCTCTACTTCAGAGGTTTGCCCTCTGCAGACCAGCCCGACCAGCACAGCAGCCTGAGGCAATGCGAGATAAAGACATGGCTACATGTTTGCAGGCTCGCAGGGGTCCCCCGCCCTGCAGTGGCCTCTTTAGCATAGATCTAAGGGGGCAAGACGGACAGTGTATCTTCCACGTGTGGACTGTACTGAGCCTTGTTTCTTGGGTTTTCCTCTTTTGGGGTGCTGTGATATCATCAAGATATCATCATGCAAAAGTCGAAGCAGAGACTGCAGCCAAGCTTTGTGCACCCAAGTGAAGGCAGAGACCGGCCTTATCCCGCCACCACTCAGTCCTCTGGGAGCTTCCAGTCTGATGATGCCCGTGCAGCGCCTGTCCCGTGAGGAACCCCTTGGCTTGGGGGGGAAATAGCGTCCTCCATTCTCCGGATCCCCAGTCTGAGGAAAGGGTCAGGAGCCACAAACCAACACGTGTATGAGTACCTGCAAGGGAATGTACAACCCAGTGCCAATGAACACCTTCCCGTGGGGCATGTGTGATGGGACGCAGTGGGGATTTTCTACACATTCCTGGGAAGTCAGAGCGCTTTTGCCCACAGAGAGGAAGTTGGGCAGAGGAAGGGTGGGGACTAGAGGCAGCCGAAAATGTGGGGATCGGCTGGCTGGTTGGTGTGGCAGAACCCCAGGGAGGGAGGTCCCAGGAGGTGGGGTCTCTTCTGTCCCTTGTCAGCAAGTCTGGGGACACTGGGAGAAGGACCAATGTGTGGGTGGGGGATTATTTGAAGTTTTAATTTTCCTTCTCTCCCCCCGCCCCATTCCCTTCCCACCATCCCAGTTCACCTCAAGGCTGGAGAACAGGCCTCAGCTGGGCGCCCACCCCATGGCCACGCGGCACGTCACCTGCCACCTGTCCTCTGTCAGCACCCTCCTCCCTTGGTGAGGCCTGCTTATATCCCCCCTGAACAGCTGAGGACATAGCCAGGGATGGGAACTATCCAGCCAGGGTCACAGAGGCAACAAGTGGGGGTGCTGGGGTGGGAGCCCCACGGTGGGACTGTGCCATCTTCTTCCTCTCTGTTTTGCCCACACACATGCCATTCTCCCTTCCCCATACCAAGAGGCACATGGCACTGACTCCTAGGCCACCAGGCTCTCAACCAGAGCTGACTGTGTCCCCCAGGGCACATCTGGCCATGTCTAGAGGGAGATGTTTTTGGTTGTCACGACTTGGCGGGGAGGGCTCTACTGGATCTGGTGGTGGAGCTCAGGGATCTGCTCGGCTCGGCCCCCACCGGGGGCGTCAGGCCAGGTGACAGTGGCGCAGTGTGGGGATGCCCTGCTCTGAGTCAGTCAGGCTCACCTTTCCAGAACAAGTGGGGGGATTCATGCCAGATGCATGTTATCCCTCTGGCCTTAGCCAGATGTGGGCACCCACATGATTGCAGATGTGAAGGGAAGTCTTACAGACGCACACAGGGCCACACGGAGAGCAGCCCTGACAAAGCTTGTCTCCTCCACTGAGTTTAGGAAGAATCCTGCTAAGTCAATTCAGCAGGAATCCCCATTCCCAATTTCCGATCACCCCCAAGATCTATCTGATGGGGTTCCTCAACCCCCACCCCTCACCCGGGATTGTGTCTGATCGCCCTGGCCTGCCTGCAGCCAGCAGCCCCTTTCCCTGACATTTCCTCTTATAATCTTCCATCCACTGACCCCCACCCTGCTCCTTGGCTATACATTGTCACTTTGGTTTGTTGTATTTGGAGTTGGGGTCAACCTCCCTACCCCTCCGCTATAGGACCTCCATTGCAATGACCCCTAAATCTGTCTCAATGACCCCTTTGAATAAAGGCTGCCTCACTGTGCTTTAACAATTGTCATTGAATACTTTTTTCTTTAGCATGCTTTTCAGATGGAAATAGAAAGGCCTTTGGACTAATTTCCTTTGAGATGTGTGAGGAGGGGACAACTCCTGGTCAGGTATATAAACCCCCACCTTCTGCTGACCAGAGCACCCTGGGATGGGGACTTTACCTGGCAGCTCTGGGCGGGGCAGTGGGGGTGTGGGTGGGAGGGAGAGGGTGGAGCCTCCTTTTTCTAGGGCATGCGTCACCTGCCTCCTGCCAGGGGCACTGCCCGGGCACTACCCTGCCAGTGTGGGTGGCAGTGCCAAGCTGGGGCCTGCTCCCAAGAGCCTTTGGAGCAGATCGTGGACCTTGGGAGCCTTATGTCGCTGGCCCCCCAGAACCCAGAACATGGAAGATGGGGGGCAGGCCAACCTCAAAGGGTTCAAGAAGAAGGTGCTGGTTAGACACCCCTCTGGGTGGAAGGGCCCAAGTCTCTGGGCCTCTTCTCCTTTGAGGACCTCCAGGTATGTGCCTAGTCCCCTGAGATGGAGTCCTGCATGGAGCAGAGCAGAGATGGGGGTGGGAAACTGGCTCCTTAAATCCATTTCTCTAGGAAGGAGAGCTCCAAGTCCCTGAGTGATGGCTGAGAAATAGTGTTGCATTTTCAGCACTTGAAGGGCCTTAGGGATCATCTAGTCAAGCTTTCTGAGGCATTTGAGGTCCAGAGAGGCTAAGGAGTTTATCTGAGGTCACACAGCATTTTGGAAGCAAAGCAGGGACCAGCACCCAGGGACTCAGGTCTCTTGGCTCTGAGTGCAAGAGCCAGGCAGCAAGTTGGGTCATGTGACTTCCTCATGCAAATATAGAAGGGAGGTTGGTTCTGAACTGATCTACAGTGACCCAGTCTCATGGGACAGTGAGCTTCCTGTGTGGGAAGCTGATGCAGGGAGGGAATTCCTGCTCGGGGTGGGAGGCGAGGAGACTTCTGGTGCCTCCAGGAGTTGCAGGGCAGGTGGGACGTGCTCAGGTCTTCCTGATCCCAGGCTGGGGCAGCAGGAGCCTGGGCATCAATGCTGTCCAGGGTGTCCAGAGATGGCATTGATGGTGCCTGTCATGACAATGAGGCCGAGGAGCCAGCTGCAGGCCCTGACCTGCAGGCAGGAAAAAGAGCCAGACTCAGGACCCGGCGTTCTTCCTCTCTCAGATCTATTCTGGCTGTGATGAAGCTCTGCACTGTCACCATGCTGGCCGGCAGCAGTGAGTAAAGGCTCTGGGACATGCCGCCCGTCCCCCGGCCCCCAGCCTTTTCCCCTTGACCCTGGGGGACACGCCTCCCGTCCCCTGGCCCCCAGCCTTTCCCCCTTGACCCTGGGTTCCCTGGTTCTCCAGTCACTGACCAGCAGCAAGCCCTTGGGCCTGTCCTGCGTCTCCCTGGGCCTTCGGCCCCTGGCAGGCTTTACCCTCCTCTCGGGGACTGTCTACTCCTCGGGTCCCCTGTAAACACACCACGGGCAGTCGGCATTTACGAGTTTCAAGGCGCAGGGCCCAGGGCTGAGCAAGCATCGTAAAGCTGTGGTGTTTGCCGGGCGTTTGTGTGCGTAGGAGCACATGCTTGTGTATGTGTGGACGTGTAGGCGGGAACTAGTGGGTTTGTGTGTGGATACGCACGTGTGTCTATGTGTGTGGAGGGGTGTCTGAGCATATAGTGATGTCTCTGTGTGGAACGCACACCAGTAATGTGTGAGTGAGCGTCACGGTGGTGTGTGTGTGTGTGTGTGTCTACAGTGTGTAGTGCACCAGGGGTGCGTGTGTGCATGCGGGTGTGTGGAGCAGCGGTGTCTGTGCGAGTGTACAAGAAGATGCTGGAACAGGTTTGGGGACTTCTTACTCAGGCGGGTGACCCCAGGTGTTTGGATCGGGAACAGCTGAGGCCCTGACACAAATCTGACCCCCCCGCCCCCACACCCAGGCGTTCTGGTGAGGGTGCCTCGGGGAGGGGGCAGAGGGGCCGAACCTCACGCTGGCTCTCCATCCAGCTTCCTACACGTCTCCTGGACACAGCCAGGCCCGAGGAAGAGGAAACCAGCAGCAAATGGGGTTCGCTGTGGTCAGACGTGAAAAACTGTTCGGTCTAGGCGGAGTGGCCTGCTATTTAGAAAATTACCGGCTGAGTGCAGCCCAAATGGCCGCTCAGGGCCCGAGCCTGGAGCCTGACTGGGCGCGGACTCGGTTTCTTCCGCTGGGAGCGCGAGTGTGGATGTGGCCTCGGCGTCAGGCTGCGGTGCCAGGTGGGGGCTGCGTGTGCCTGCGGGCACATGTGTGCGAGTGAGGTGCGTACAGTGTGTGCGTGTGTGTGTGTGTGAGAGAGGTGTGTACAGTGTGTGTGTGTGCGAGTGAGGTGTGTACAGTGTGTGTGTGTGTGAGTGAGGTGTGTACAGTGTGTGTGTGTGTGAGTGAGGTGTGTACAGTGTGTGTGTGTG
>PVJL010017103.1:0-19157 GCA_004026885.1 Lyroderma lyra | reverse complement strand
CATGCAAATCAGTAGCACATGGTTAGCATCACTTAAGTCCTTAATGAGCTCTTCATTTAACGGGTAACTAGCTGCTTCTTGGGAAAGAAAAATGAAGTTCTTACAGCAACAGGACGCAGAAGGGACGGGTTTGATGGAAAATGGAAATGGGTGGATAGGAGGCTGACAGGTCCCCAGGAGTGGTCTGCTGACTGCAGGGATCTTCGGACCCTGCAGCTAGGGAGGAGGAGAACGGGCTGGACTTGGGGAGAAGGCTCACAAGAGGGAGTAGATGAGCACTGAGAGAGGAACCGCTGGGTAGGTATGAGTGGGATCTTAGAGGGAGGACTAGTAACAGCCAGGCCTAAATCCATTTGTATTTCTTGTTTCCAGGCACCTCACTTAGTTCACTTGAGGACAGGAGTCAAGATGGGGGAGACACCCCTGATTGACAGCATCCTCTGCGATGGGCTTACAGACGCATTTCACAACTATCATATGGGTGTCACAGGTAAGGCAGACATAGTCGAAAACATACTGTGAAAGGGTTAAAGTCTTATAGTAATTGGCTGTACAGGAGCTTTCCTCATTAAGGGTAGGGACAATGTCCTTATCATTTTGTATCCCTGATGACAGCTAGTTCCCCTTCGATGAACCAAAGTGAGGAAACAGCCCTTTTATCCTTTGTGCAGCCTTGATTATCAGGGAATGTTAGAGGTGGGAAGTACCTCAGGATTCTTCTGGCTCAATCTGTCATTTCATCATATGCACAAACAAGTACCCACAAATTATGGTTTTGTGGTAGAGGCAATATCTGAGATAAACTAGTACTTCTGGTACCTAACTCTGTATTCTTTGCACTACACAATCAAGTCTTCATTAGTTGTCTCTTTAGAAGATTTTTGCGGTCTAGGTTTATTGGCAAAGTAACCAGAAGATGAAAAGAACTCATGTCTTTACTGCACATAAATGTGTAAAACTTAAGAACAGAAGGGACATTTAATTTTAAAGAATCAGACCCTGAGAGGTTAACCACCTTGCTCAGATACATGCGGCAATGACTCAGGGTCAGTGAGAAACAGCAATTCTATGAAAAAGATAATGGGGAAAAGGGCAAGATTCCAGGCAGAGGGAACTGTGTGCAGGTGTAAGGAGGCGGGCAGGGCTTGGAGTCGTGGGTAACTGAGAAGGCTGGAGGCCGCAGGCAGACCACGGCAGGTGCTGTGCGCCATACCAGTCTCACTTGTCATGGTGTCTAGGCTAGAGTTTCTGAAAGTGTGGTACTCCAGCTAACTGCCTCAGCAGCACCAGAGATGGCCATTGAAGATCCAGCTCCCAGGTCCTTTCCGAGGTGTTATGAGCTGTATTGTGTCTCTCTAGAGTTTCTGTGTTGAGTCCCTAACCCCTAGTCACACTTGGAGTGTGGCTGTATTTGGAGTTCGGGCCTTTTAAGGGATAATGTGTTTAAAATGAGGTCTTTAGCGTGGGCCCTAATCCAATCTGACTGGTGTGGTATTCTTAGAAGAAGAAGAAGAGACAATACATGTGGGCACAGAAAAAAGACCATGTGAGGACATAGCGAGATGGTGGCCAAGGAGAGAGGCCTCGAGAAAACAGACTTGCTGACATTTTGATCTTGGACTTCTGTCCTCCAAAATTGTAATCCCTAGACAGTCACTAAAAGATAATGCAAAGAATTATGGCCCCGGTGCAGTCCCATTATAAATGCAGCAGATTGTTTTCTTCAAAATTGACAAGTTGATTCTAAAATGTCTATGGAAATGCAAAGGACCTAGAATAGCCAAAACAATTTTGACACAGCAGAAAGTAGGACTTACACTGTCAGATTCTAGCACTTACTATAAAGCTGCAGTAATCAAGACAGTGTGCTTTTGGCATAAGGATGGGCAGGCAGACCAGTGAAACTGAGAATAGAATTCAGTAATAGACCCAGACTTAGCTGATTATCAATAAAGGTATTAGTTTAATGAAATGGGGAAAGGAATATTTTTTCAGTGAATGGTGCTGAAACAACAAATGACCCATGTGGAAAGATGACCCCTCAGTTCCTGCCTCATACCATATAAAATGCTGATTCGAGGTAAATGGATCTAAAAATGAAAGTTTGGGGTTTTGTTTGTTTGTTTTTTTGGTGCCAAAACCCGGGAACGAATAAAAGTTTTTTATTTTGTTTGTTTAAAGGATTTTCTTTCTCCAGATAGGAAGGCCTTAGAGTTAGAAGTTACACCAAAGTTTAATAATCCATGCTTCTTCAAAATGGACATAGACTTTTCAACTTTGGACAGTCTTTAAGTTACACAATAGCCATACGGGACTGACTCAACTAGAACTGTTATCCTTTCTTGGGAAAATACAGGCTCAGCCTTTTTCAAGAGGCCTTCTATTCCATTTCCATTAAGAAACTCCTGTTATAGGACAGACTGACATAAAACTTCTGAAAGTCAGCGTAAGAGAGTAACTGCCAAACGTGGGGGTAAGTAAAGGCAAGACTCAGAAAGCAGTAATGCTAAAAGAAAAGTTTGATAAATTAGACTTAAAAAAAATTAAAACTTCTGCTCATTATCAAAGGGTATGAATAAGCATGCCACAGATTGGGAAAAAGTATTCACAAGACATGTATTTGACAAAGGACTTGTATCTGGAATATATAAAGAACTCTTATACCAGTCATATAAGACACTTATGTAGCCTATCTGAAAAACGCTAAAGATTGGGGAAAAATCCAAGGAAGATGTATGAATGGCCAAGAAGCACATGACATTGCTTAGGGAAATGCAAATTAAAAACAGTAACACGGAGTTCCCTGGTGGTGCAGTGGCTTAAGGCTTCAGCGCTGGCGCTGTCAGCGCTGTGGCCTGGGTTCGATTCCCAGCCAGGGAGCTACCCACATACCAAAAAGCAAAAAAAAAAAACAAAAACACAAAAAAAACACAGTAACATACCATTGCACACCTACTAAAATGGTAAAAAATTAAAATGACCGACCGTTGGGAGCGTCGAAGCCTAGCTACTACACCACCAGGGAACCTTAGGTTTTTTTGTTTGTTTTTTGTTTTTTTTATTTTTTGTTTTTGTTTTTTATTTATTTTTGTTTTTTTGGGGGACTTTTAAAAAATATCTTGTTTTTATTGAAAAGTTTGCATTTTTGTAGTGAAAAATCATGCCTTATTAATGGAATTTTCATGTATTAAACTTATTAAAACAAATTATACACTTAAATCTTGGTATCTATACTTAACATTCTTCAGTACTAACATGCATGCATTGAGGAAGATTGTACATTTTTATGTCTGAACTTCCCTCATCAGGTAAGAAACCCTATAATGAAAAATGCATTTTGACCTAACACAGTGGATTAAGGTTTACAGTATTTTCTTTGCTGTATTTTAATTGAGAAAGAGTCATATGTGAAGATACGATCCTAACCAACTTCACAGTGTTTCTATAATAGTCATTCAGTAAAAAGAATTATAGTAAATCCAGCGAGACAGAAAATAGTTACAAAATAAACTACAACTTAATAGCTACCCATTGGTACAAGTCTGTAGTTAACATATTTGGATAAATAACTCACGTCATCAGCAGACATCTGTGATTTGATTTTATCTCAGCTTGGAATGTGGTTGGAGTGTCCCTCTTCTAACAACTGTTTGCTAAGTTAAGGCTTTAGTGTGTACACAGTGTTGAATGAAGCAGCCTGGTCACCAGATGTGACTGCTTCCCAAACTGACATCTTTTCAGTCACATCACTGCCCTCATGGTCTCTGTTCCAGCCTTCTTTCTCAGCACGTCCACCAGCCTTTCCAACTTCTGAACTCAGTGGCTGGTGGCCTGGGAGGCCTCCGCGGTGCGCTGGAGCCCCAGCACCACATTTGCTCGCTCTTGTCAGGGCTTGTTGCAGTTGGCTAACCAGTTCTTCATTTTGTTGTTGAGTGAGGGAAATGATACTCTTTCTGTTCTTTAAAGCTCCTTCATGGGTACTAAGGGTATGGTTAAACTGCTCCAGATTTTCTTCTTGCGATAAAGATTTGTGTCAACTGTAGTAAACTTGAAGTGTCTGGATTTCTCTTCCAGTTTTTTGTGTTGTTGACCTGCAGTTTCTTTGGCTTGTTGCATAGCTCACAGCTTTGCCTTCAGAGCATGTTCTTGATAGTTTTCAGCAGTCAGATGTCTCATGTTGTTTGCTGAAGTTGGGTTTCTGCTCTTTCAAATGATGAAACTCCTGCTCTAGCCTTTTGCCCAAAGTAGGGACATTTGACCCAAGAGCTGGCCCCTGCTCTTCAAAAATATCAAGGTTAAGAAACACAAAGATACTCTGAGGAACTGTTCCAAATATAAAGAAACTAAAGAGGTGGACAGTGAAATAGGCAGTGCCTGGTCCAGCATTGGATCCTGGACGGAATGAGTAAGTTAGCTGTAAAGGACATCACTGGTACAATAGGTGAAACTTGAATATGGACCAAGAATTAGATAATGGTATTGCATCGATATTAAATTTCCTGAATTTGATAGCTGTGGTTTATAAGTAAGAAAATGGCTTTGTTTTGGGAAATATACACTGAAATGAAAATTTAGGGCAAAGGAGTCTGGTATCTACAACTTTCAAATGGTTCAGAAAGAGAATGATAAAGCAATAGAGGCAAAAATAAACAACTAGTGAATCTGCAAAGGATATTTCTGGAAGTTTACAATTATATAAAAAGGAAAGGAGAGAAGGAAGGAAGCAAAGAAAGAAAATGGCTCAGGAGTCACCGTACCCTTTCCATGGCCAGTGAAGGTGAGGCGGCCAGCACAGTGTCTCAGCCACCCGGAGCTGCGGGTGCCGGGCGGTCAGTGCTTGTGTAAATGTGAAAAACTTGAGCTACCAAAAGCCAGTTCCTGAAAAGGTTTTCTGCTTTATTTTTTCACAGCTGAAAATGTAGCCAAAAAATGGCAAGTGAGTAGAGAAGATCAGGACAAGATTGCAGTCCTGTCCCAGAACAGGACAGAGTGTGCACAGAAAGCTGGCCATTTTGACAAAGAGATTGTACCAGTTTTTGTATCTTCTAGAAAAGGTGAGTAAATCATGATTTAAACATCAGCATGGTTATTTATAGGGAAGGAAATAGCCAGAGTAATAATATGGGTTGGGAGGGTGTTTGTGGAGTGAGGACACATGGGGAGCTGTGTCACCATTCATACTCTTGGTCCCAGGGTGTTTACACTGCTGTGTGGATAGAGCGAGCAGGTGTCATGAGAAAAGTGAAGCACTGGCTCGTGGCTGTCAGGAGGCATCAGCTGACCTTTGGCCCTTACAGGCTAAGTCTCCTCAGAAGTAAACATCCATCGCTTCTGCTGTTTCTGTGCGTGTATTCTAGGGTGTATCTTCTTGGGTCACTTTATTATTACCTAATATGGAGTGCTCCAGTCAAGTTCTGTTACTGATAACTGACATTCTCTTAAGAGATTGGCTTCCACCCTTCCTGTCCCCATCAGTTGAAACCAGCCACGTCCTCCTGTATCCCAAACCATAGCAACACTTTGCACAAAGCACTCCTGGTAACTGACTTAAGTTTTATTAGTGTGTACGTTCCTCCTATTGGAATGAAAGTATTTTTAAATAAATCTTACTTCTAAATATGAATCTTCAGGTGTCATGTCTGAGGAGATCTACCATTCCTAGCATGCTGCCACCTGTTCTAATCTTGGGTGGTTTTCCCTTTTTTTAGGTCTTAATGAGGTTAAAACAGATGAGTTTCCTCGCCATGGAAGCAACATAGAAGCTTTGTCTAAACTAAAGCCTTACTTCCTTACGGATGGGACAGGAACTGTCACCCCAGCTAATGCTTCAGGTTCGATTTTCTGTAGGGGAAGTTGGGGGAAGCCGGTTTGCTAGGTCTACCAAGTTAATACCTTTTTCATAATGTCCTTTCATTAACTACACACACATCACTCTAAAACCTTGTTTTAGCTGCTTTTGGGGAAAACGTTGTACTTTGTATTTGATCACTTAGTTTTTCCACTTTGATTATTGACGTAACCTGTATCTGCTGAATGAATGAATTTGGTTTCTCACTATCTTAACTAGACGTACAGATGAGAAAGCAAATTAGGAGACCTCACTCAGAGTTTATCGACCTTCGTACTTACTCCCATACCTCCTGTGAGGTCTGGCGATGTCTTCCGTTTCTTTTCATTAGTCTCCCCTCCCCCCGCACTTTTATCTTCCCACTTTCTCTCATTGGCATGTTGTGATCAATTATGTCATACTGCCTAACTTACCATTTCTAATTACACTGCAAAGTCTGAAATATATATGGCAAATGGCTTTGCCAAGATGTGGTAAGAATTTAACTGGTCTTCAGGTATTAGAGAAAGTAGATGCAGGCATGTAACTGAAGTTAATGAACATTGTTTTAGAAATGCACGTTCACGTTTTACAGGAATTAATGATGGTGCTGCAGCTGTGGTTCTTATGAAGAAGTCGGAAGCTGAGAACCGTGGGCGCACACCTTTAGCACAGATCGTTTCCTGGTCACAAGCAGGGGTGGAGCCTTCCATTATGGGAATAGGACCGATTCCAGCAATAAAGCAAGCTGTGAGTTTGTGAATTGGTGGTGTCTTTTACTTTGCTGATACCACCTTTACGAGACTGAAGACCAATAACCTATAGTTCTCTGCTAAGTTCTGCCCTCTGCTCAGATCCTTTCCACTCTAAAATGGTGAGACTGAACTGGATTTTGTTTTCATGTTTATCCTATCAGGTTTCATTTGCTTTTTGAGACTTCCAATTAGCCTTAAATGAACTCATTTCAGTCTTTCTACTTTCCCTACCATAGATCGCATGCTTTTTAGGGGAATTAATTCTGCTAGATAACGTTATCTACACATAACAGATGCTACTGGTTCAACATACAAGATAGTTTAGAATTTTCAAGATTTGTTTTATCCTTAACCTCTTAGAATTGATGTCACCAAGGCAAAATGTGTGGTATTGCTAACTCAGTTGATACAGGAACCACCCAAAGTGGCAGTTTTTAGAGATCCTTCAGTATCACATGGCATATTCTGCATTTTTATCTATAATGAACAGTTCCACCTGAATTTTCAGACTGCTTCCATTACTCTTTCCTTTAGGTTGCAAAAGCAGGTTGGTCAATGGAGGATGTGGACATATTTGAAATCAATGAAGCCTTTGCAGCCCTCTCTGTTGCAATAGCTAAAGAACTTGGATTGAACCCAGAGAAGGTAAACATGAGCACGCAGCCCGGAGAGCTTTTAAATGAATATTCACAATGCAATTTTAAGACTGTAAATAGCAAAAGGTGTGTATGTAGTTAGGCAGTATCCCCCAAGTACTGGCTGTGCAGTAACAGGTGGCTACTAGGCAAGTTCCTGCTGGGACTTCCTGTGTTGCTTCCCAGCAGAAACCCCTGGCTCCATTAGTTTACTTCTGATACTCACTGGACATTTTATATCTTTTAAACTAAGGAATAAGCGAAGGCAGGCAGGACAGGTGTCACAGGTGTCAGTCAGTTCCTAAGCAGATAAGTACTGAGTTTGACAAGGTAGCTGATGTTACTAGTATGAGGTTAAGAGGAAAACATTTAGGATTTTAACCCCGTATTCATAGACTAAATCATATCTTTTCCCCTTTAGATCAACATTCAAGGAGGGGCTATAGCCTTGGGCCACCCTCTTGGAGCATCTGGCTGTCGGATCCTCGTCACCCTGTTACACACAATGGAGCGAAAGGCGGCTCATCGTGGTGTTGCTGCCCTGTGTATTGGGGGTGGGATGGGAATAGCAATGTGTGTTCAGAGAGGATGAAGTGCTGACAACTAATCATGCTTAAACTAAATCTAAGTAAGGCACTAAATTATGTGAAATCAAGAGGACCAGTGTGAGGATGGTAGCCATCTACCACTTCACAAGAACCCAGGGCTTGACAGCTCACCTTTAATGTGTAATATGGAAGGTACAAGACAACTGCAGCTAACACGGTTATAAATAAAAGAAATCTCATCAGTCATCAAGGGCTCCTGAGTGAACAGCATCTTCATAGCCTCCGTGCTTATCGTCTTTGCTTTCTGGATGTAACTTAATAAGATCATCAATTCGAAGGATGGTAATTGCAGCTTCTGTTGCAAATTTTAAGCTCTTCACTTTAACTATGGTTGGTTCAAACACCCCTGCTTGCTTGTTGTCCCGAGGTTTACCATTGACCAGGTCAAGACCAATCCTACAATTTAGGAAGAAAAGCACTATTAAATGGTCTCTTACGGAACATTCTCATCCTATCCCTTCCTTTAATTTTAATTTATTGGGTGGCTCATTAATTCCAGCCACTCCATTCATATGTCAATCTCGGGACACTGTGGTAGGGTAGATCCCTTTAAGACCAAAGCAGTTCATCATGCATAACAAAATCAGCCGAGAGATGTACAAAGGTCTAGATCAGGCATGTCCAACCTGCGGCCCAGGATGGCTTTGAATTCGGCCCCAAACAAATTCTTATAACATTGAAATTTTTTTGCAACTTTTTTTTTTAGCTCATCAGCTATCACCAGTGTTAGTGTATATTTTATGTATGACCCAAGACAGTTCTTCCAGTGTGGCCCAGGGAAGCCAAAAGGGTGGACACCGCTGGTCTAGATGGTGGTTTAAATATCATTTAGTATCTTAAATAGCCTCCCTCCACTCTGCCTCTGTCAGACTGTCTTGTAGGTGAAATGACTCTCCTAGAGGCTAGGAAAACTAACACACATCAATGCTAATAAAATCACTAGGAGGGAGTTCCCTGGTGGTGTAGTGGCTTAAGGTTTCGGTGCTGGCAACGTCAATGCTGTGGCCTAGGTTCGATTCCCAGCCAGGGAACTACCCACACACCAAAATATTAAATAAATAAATAAATACTACATAATTTAAAAAATCACTAGGAAAGAAAACTCATGCGTGACATACAGGTGATAATGAAAAAGACAGGGAAAGTTGTACACTTACCATTTTAAATTTTTGCGTTCTGGGTTAACTTGAGCCTCATTATGAAAAGCTCTTAACTTTGCAACCAGATCAGTGGAGTCTTGGGCAGCATTAACTGCCAGTGTGTTAGGAATAACAAGCAAAGATCTTGCAAATTCTGCGATAGCAAGCTGTTCCCGAGAGCCCTGAGGAGAAACACAATGGGTTGTCTTCACAAAAGAAGAAAATGAAAAGCCACAGCAGCAGCTAAGGTCTCAGAAGAGGTTATGAACCAAATGCTAATGATAACCTCGCACACCGTCCTTGAAAAGACAATGGCTTTCTAGATGTTCTTACCATGCTGGTTGCGTAGTTTTCAAGGTATATGGAAAGGGCAGCTTCTACCGCACCCCCACCTGGAACCACAGATTTCGATTCCAAGACTCTCTTCACCACACAAAGAGCATCATGTAAAGAGCGCTCCATCTCATCACACATGAAATCGTTGGCCCCACGCAAGATAATCGATGCAGATGTACGAGCCTTAGTGCTAGTAAGAAAATAAAGTAAAATGCTTGAAGTCTACACACGAATTCAAAGCACCTTGATTAAATCCTGCTGACACTGGGCAGGGAAACAGTGTCCAGACCACGCAGAAGAGATGACGTTCATTCCACCTCCGTTTGCTATGGCCCGATTTTTTTTATCCCATGCGTATAACTGCTTATGTCACTGAAAGACTACAGCAGCAAATAAATGGGAAGGTCATCTGCTTTTACTCATTAATAACATCTGTATAGCTTTATAATCCAGGAAGGAGCTCTTACTTTTTGATCAAGATCAGTTCATCATCACAAATTCTTTCCTGTACCACCTCTTCTGCTTGTCCCAACATTGAGGCTTCAAAAGTTTCTTCACCTTCCAAATTGGCCAGGGTTGACAGAATAGTTGCTGTTAAGATAATTATAAAGATCTGTAAGTATTGTTCTCGCACCAATGTTTTCACATCCTTAGATTCAGAAACATTTATGATAAAAGCGATGTACAATTTAAGGCTTAAGTTAGGCACCAAACTATCCTTTTGTCCTAAGTTCAAACTGTTATGTGAGGTGAAGAAATTCAGTAAAATTCAAGAACTTTTCCAGTTACATGAAAAATGGCTCTATAAATATAATTGCAGCACAAATCATTAAAGGGAGTAAGAGGTAAAATGGTTGTTTCTGAAGCTGCTTAGTGCTGACATTCCAATATAAACAGACATGGTCATGAAGTGTCCCGTCTGAGAGGTGGCAGAAGACATACCTCCAGAAGCTTTAGCAATGCGCTTAAGATCCTTTTTTAAGACTCTTCTAACTGCCATCGAGCCAGTCTCCACAAAATACTTGAGACACATGTCATCAATTCCACCGGTGGTGAGAATAACGTTGGCACCTGTTGACAGGATCTTCTGGATGCGCTCCTTGGTGATATCTGATTCTCTACAGATAAGGGATGTGAGCAGGAATCCCAGTTATCGTCAGTGTTCATGTAACTCTGACCTCCATGAAGTATTTCTCACAAATAACTGCAGATTAAAGTATATTAACCCTTCCCTTCTATAACCAGAATTTTAAATCAATCCAATTTACAGAGTTCAAGGAATTGAAAATTACCACTTAGTTCTCTCCTCCAAACCCACCTCAGTCCCTAATCAAGAACTGTGGTTAGAAAGCAAACGGTGTCCCTGCCTTCAGTGACCACACCCAGGGCAAGTGTTAACCACAGTGGAATGCAGAGGTTACAAGCAATTGGAGGCAGAAATCCAACCTGGCAAAAAGGACAAGGAAAGTGTGAAGGTCTAAAGTTAAGGGGGGTCCAGAGTTGGCCCCAAAAATAAAGAAACCTGGTAGGGGTGTTAAAGTAGGGGCAGTATTACCAAATCTGTTGTCAAAAGGATCTCCTGATCTCAATGTAGAAACTGCACAGGAAAGGTGAGGGACTGAGGTGAGGAGGCAATAATTGGAGATACAGATAACCAGAACAGAGAAGTAAAAACCTATGGCTTGGGTAACTGGGAGGTTCACCCACTGACCCGGAGTAAAAGAAATCCTAAGAGGTGGGGGGCAGGATGAGAAAGTAAGAGTTCAGTTTTCAACAAGACGAATTTGAAGGCCCTGTGTTGTTCAGGTGAAGCTATCAGGAGGCAGGCAGATATAATATGAAAATCACAAGCAGGCAGGCAGATACAGTATGAAAATCACAAGCAAGCAATGGGAAATAGATATAGTCAATATACACGTGGTGTGGTAAAAAACAAACAAACATGTATTTAAGTAATAGAATGTATTACAATGCAAGACACACTGCCATGAATCCTCCTCAGAGGAGGATCCTCAATGCTCCGAACACACTCACCCCATCGCTCCTGCCACTCGCTGAAGCAGTGCTGGAGGTCCCTCTTCCTAGGTGGATGAGGACACGCCATAGTGTTTTCATTTGACAGAAATGGCCATACCAGAAGCGATGTGAGACATGGAGCCTTGTCATGACGGAGGATGAGCCGTCTGCCCGTTTCTCAGACCCTCATGAAAGAGGACTTTGGGAACTGCTTCAGAAAGTGGCAAGAACGATGGGTAAGTGTGTCTGAAGCGAGGGGGAGCATTCTGAGGGGGTTTAATTAATGGCCAAGTATCTTTTACTGTAATACATACTTTTATTTAAACATTCATCATATTTTATCACACCTCATAGATAACTGAAGCCATTTCAGTTATCAAAGAATAGTAAATGAGATCGAAGAATTTAAATGAAATAAATTAAAGTTTAATCTCAAAATAAACCCCACTGTATGCACGGAACACGTGTGGTGTGCCAGAGACCACACAAAGGATGGGTTGGGGGGGGTTGCTAGAAAGCCAAAGAGATCCCTGTCTTTACCTTTACAGCTTATAATCAAGGGCATACACACACAGAAAGTTCCTGCTGTGGCTCAATCAGTGAAAAGAATATGTAAGGAGTTAAAAAGCCTTGGAAGCAATGAGATCAATGTGGCTGCTGTGTGGAAAAAGCCTGGGAGGGGACACGAGTGAAACCCAGATGACCAGCTTTGGTGCCTCAGCAACAGCAGAGGATGGAAATGGAAAGTAGATAAATTTGAGATTTAATTTGAAGAGAGAAATCAGATGGTCTTGATGACAGGCTAGAAGGGGTAAGAGCATTAAAAGCAGCAAATAGAAGATTTGGGGTGTTACCATCACAAGCTCAGTTTTAGATACAACTTGGAGATGCTCGAGGCTTCAAGTAGGTAAATAAATGTGTTTGTAGCTCAGAGAAATAGATCAGGGAGTCTCCTGAGGAACTGCCTGAAGTCACAGGGATGATGAGCTATCCTGGGGAAAGGAGTGAGATGGTGGCGGCCCAGACACAGGAATACAGGTGAGGCCATTATCACAAAGCCCTCCACCTTGTACAAGTGTTTCAGGAAAGCAGTAAAAGGATTGATAAAGGTCAAATGAAGGATGAAAGTGTCTAGTGGATTTCACTGTTACCAGTGACCTTAGCAAGTGGTCCTCCACTGGATAACATGACCAGTGCCAGAAAACTCTGGGTGGTAAGCGCACAACACAACACACAGACGATGTATGCAGAACTGCACACCTGGAACCTATGTAATACATACTTTTACTTAAACATTCATCATATTTTATCACACCTCATAGATAACTGTCACCCCAATAAATGTAACAGTAAAAAATGAAGCAGGACTCTTAAGGCAGAAGGCAAGAGAATGTAGAACTGTAGAGACTGGCCTCAATGGAAGAAAGGCCACTTTCTGTTACTATCAGGAAGGAAGGGAAAGAGAATATAAGCCGTTAAATTTAAAAGAGAAGAGTATTTCTGACTCTTGGCAAAGATAGCTTGTAAGTTTGGTTCAATTATTTTTTTTTTTTAACAAGTGACCAACCATTATAAACTTAATGTGAATGATATGGGTCAAGTGAAAGTAGGTGGTCAAAATCCACAGTAGCAGCCAAATTACACCTTCATGAGTAACTCCAACATGCCAATCAATAAACAACACTGTACCCCTGGCACACAGTAGGCATACAGTTGACATGATACTGCTTGGTTCCTGTCCTGCTTATCTTAAGAAATACATTGCTGAAAATATCTTTCATCTTTAATATCAATACACTTAACAAAACCAAAATTCCACCAAGAGGTCCACTTTCATGTTAAGTTGTAGCACCCCAAATCTGTTTTAAAACACCACTGTCACATTTTCTAATTTTCCTGGAAGCTCACGTAAAATAGTTTGACTTTAGTTAAAAATATTAATGTTTAAAGTCCTCTAAAAACCCCATTTAAAAATTCTACTTACACAGTCACCACTCTGCCAAATCGTACCTGCTTAATCACCTGCGCTGTTAACTGTGGGATGGAGCACTCACTCTTTCCACTTTGCTGTCAGCTGCTCCAACAGAAGCCTAATTCACAAACACCCCCTTTCAAAGGTGAAAACAATCTCTCAACGTACCTCTGTCTAATCTGGTCCAGTTTTTCAGGGTCTGTTATAACCACCTGTACACCAAGCTTCATTTTTGTTTTCTGCAGGCTGAAGTCAAGGCAAGCAATTTTTGCATTAACTATTCTCTTGGGCATGCCTATAATTGAACATAATATTAAGTTCCTTTATAGTAACTATTAACAATGCTACATTTTATAACATCTATCCTTAAAGCATAATAGCACAATTATGTTATATGTAATTTAGGTTTTGTTATATTACAGATTTTATTAACAAATTTTTATGACATTATGCACATGTACTTCCTTCCAACTTGCATTTCCCCCAATTTATAAGAGCTAAAGTTATTACAGAGAAATGGACAATGTGATGTAGTTTCCTTTTTTTCTGGACTCTCCCTTAAAGAACAGGAAGTATATAAAAAGAAAAAAAAAAAAAAGAACAGGAAGTATAGAACTTGGACAGTTCACCTGAAGAGGAACAGTATGCAGCCCACAAAAAGTGAATTTTAACCGTCAGTCCTCTTACGACTACATGACCCCATCCCGAGCCTTACCCTGAGATCCCACCACACAGTTGAGTGCATAGCCATTGATGAGCAGACTCTCCATCTGACTTCTCCCATGGGCTTTCAAAATATTAATGGAAGTGACAGGATAGCGAGGTTGGCCTCTTGTATCTGTGTATTTAATAGCAAGTACAGCATCTACTACCATATTAGCGAAGAAATCACCATTCCTAAGGCAACAGTTAAGGAGAATAAGACTTGGAATGGATAATGGGTGCACATGAAAAACAAGGGTAATTCAAAGGTACTTCCTATTTGAGACTCATCAAAGAAACAAGCATTAATTTATGTCACCAAAATGCTAAGAGCACTACTATTATAATATTTGTCACTATCTGCAATTCATACGTTTACACACACTTTGTTTTATTCTTTCCCCACTAGTACACCAGGGAAGGGAAAAGGCAATTTCAATTCAGAATCACCTGGCACAAAACCAGCATAAATTTTTACTTTTAAAAAAGGCACCTGAACTAGTAATGGTAATACCCTAAGAAACTTGCAGGGAAGGAAAAAAAACCAAGAACCTTACCAAAAGAGGATTAACACAACCCCTTAGGGTATATTCACCTTCATCACACCTTCTTCCAATACCAGCCCTTGGATTAAAAAACGAAGAATTTACATAGCAAAATACTTAAGATCTATCCGAAACTTTACAAAACTTTACTGGATTGCCACAAGGATACATTCCAATGACTTTGGATGACATTGATGTCTTAGCAGCATTTATCAGGCAATCTCTTCCAAGATCATCTGTGTTGATAATTAGATTTTCACTGATATAACGAACTGCTTCCCTGTGAGAGAGAAAACACAGTAAATTCACTACTCAAACTTATTTCATCATAGTCACTGACACCAAATTTCTGTTCAGCCATTTCATATAGGAGGAGGACACAAATAAATCCTCCCTCTTCAGATCATGGCAATTTTAATCTATCCCATAAGCATAGCCACTAAAATCTATTATTAGGAGAAAATGTGGTAGTCAAATGGGAAAAAATGGATACTGGTACTGGCCTTACTTCTTACTTCAAGTATTACTACTAAATTCTAAAATAGTTAATCAAGATAAAATTTAGTCATTAACAAAAACTAACACACTGTTTTCAATTATTACACCAAATAACATAAATTTTCTCTGAATGCAAACACTCTTACTTGCAAGCAAGTCGATAGCCACTAATAACTGATGTGGGATGAATTTTCTGTTTGACTAGTTCGTCTGCATTTTTCAGAAGTTCTGCTGCAATAATAACCTGTTGAGAAAACATTCATTGTTCTAATATTAGTCTGATATTCAATATGTGCAGTGCTTATGTAAAAACACCACCAAAATGATCAGGTATTATTAAGCAGAATGGTGATGGCAGTGAAATGAATAAGTAGTTATTAGAAACCTGACAAAAGGTAACTACATAGTGTTCTATATGCAAATGGCCAAAGCCAGGTAACAGCCAGAAAAACATTTTGGCTAATAAACCAGTTCTGCAGTACAACAGCAAGGGACAAAATACATCCACCACCCTTAGTGTCCAACAGACACTAAATGAAGAGTCTGATTCCCCAAATGACCTGTACTATGGTATGTTATTCCTGAGTTATTATAAAAATCATTTAAGGACACTAAAAAACATGTTTTTGGATAAAGAAGCTGTGGTACATATACACGATGGAATATTACTCAGCTATAAGATAAAATACTGCCATTTGCAACAAAACGGATGGACCTGGAGATTATCACGCTTAGCGAAATAAGCCAGACAGAAAAAACCAAAAACTGTATGACTTCACTCATATGCAGAATATAAAACTGAAAGCAACAAAGAAAAAAGAAATAAACAACCCATGGACACAATCAATAGTTTAAAGTTTATTTGGGGATGAGTGGGTTAGGGAAGGGAGAAAGGGGAGGGGGTGGGAGGAGGGAGGGGAAGCTGAATATAAGGTGATGGAAAGAGAAGTTACATTAGGTGGTGAACTTATATAAGTTGACAATGCACTGTAGAATTGTATGCATGAAACCTATGTAATCCTTGCTAACAGATGTCACCCCAATAAGTCTAACAATAAAAATAAATAAAATTTTTTAACTGAAAGGTTTTAAAAATTCTGTTTTTGGGGGTAGGGAATTAAAATCATTTTATTAAAAAATACCATAAATTACTTGGACAAAGATTATTTTTATTATTTTAGAAAAGATAGATTCCATTCTTTCATGGCTTACAGTTTAATCTAGAAAAACAAACATTTCCTCCCACAAACCACTGTGTTTCTTTAGAACAAATTATTATTTTTCTTCACTAAATAATAGTGTTTCTACTACATCAATGTGTGGGATGACTTTGAAGTCTGTATCATGTTAATGATCACATTTACTAATTTTTTCTTTTTTCTTTTGGTAGTTCCCTGGCTGGGAATGGAACCCAGGCCGTGCCACTGAGAGCGCTGAAGCCCAGCCACTGCACCACCAGGGAACCACTCCCACACTCCCATTTTGAACCATAAGATTGTCCTGTCAGCACTGAAAATAAACTGGTTAACATTGTTTTCAAACTGTTTCTCTCAATCACTACCCAAGAAACAAATGACATTTTCTCCCTTTTAAATATGTTCCTTATTTCAGATTCAGAAACAAATGATCCACAGCTTCACTTTCTGAAAGTCTCATTTTAGGAAAACAACTAGTTTTTAGCCATCTACCAGGCAACCACCTACCACGGAGGTAGTCCCATCGCCAACTTCTTTGTCTTGCAGGTCGGCCAGCTCACAGAGAACTTTAGCTGCAGGGTGTTCCACCTCCAGTAATTTCAGGATGGTGGCACCATCATTAGTAATGGTTACATCCTAAGAAATTTAGGGGAAGAAAAGACAATCAGTAGATCCTCTAATCAACACAACCCCATTAGGATACACATTCACCTTTACCACACCAACTTCCAATACCAGTCCTCTGATTAAAAACGAAGAATTTACATAGCAAAACGTTTAAGACCTGTTGTTTCTATTTAACATAATGTCTAGCTGTACTTACACCAATATCATCCACCAACATTTTATCCAAGCCAACTGGTCCAAGAGAACTTTTTACAATATTGGCAATAGAAGCAGCAGCCATAACTATACAAATGAAAAAAAAAATTAGAAAAATCCGCTACTTCAAAGGACAACCATTACAGCCTAAATAAAGTAAATGACAGTCAGTAGTCTCTGATTTTTTTTCAAACCTACGGATCTGTCCTAATTACTTAAGAAATTGGCTATTAAAAATTTGACGTGGGGGAGGGAACTAGCAAAATTCAGTTCAAATTTATTTGCAAAGGATATACCAAGTGTTTTAAAGAGCACATACTTCATTGCCTCACAGAATAAAATGAAATCTACTAGTCATAATTTAGGGTTCCACAATTACATAAAGATATACGATATCAGCCTTCTTCTGAAACTGGCAGTTTTTAAGTCTTTATCTAACAGTAAAATATGTGAGAATCTAAAGGTTCTGACTTCAAATCTGCCCAAGACAAAAATTAGCAATCTATCAAATAACAGTAAGACAAAAATT
Source organism: Lyroderma lyra (assembly GCA_004026885.1). Classification (NCBI taxonomy): domain Eukaryota; kingdom Metazoa; phylum Chordata; class Mammalia; order Chiroptera; family Megadermatidae; genus Lyroderma; species Lyroderma lyra. The sequence goes on along the minus strand of PVJL010017103.1, from coordinate 1,577 downwards.
AAGAATCTATCAAATAACGGTTAGACAGACATCCAAGTCTCAAAAGAGACTTGACAACAAATGCTTTAATTCGTATTGTTTAGTAAGATAAATTCACTTAAAATACCACCTACGCTAACATGACGGAAATCTTGTCACTTTTTTTTTTTTATTTTAAGAAGCCGTCAGCAATAGGTGGGGTAAGAACTGGATTTGGCCATCAGGGCACCCAGCATCTATTATTGGTGGGGTACAATGGGCAAGCCATTGTAGTCATTTGCTCGTCAGTACAACTAGTCTTTTCTGGCTAATGGTCCTAAAACGAGGCCTAGAGTTTGAGAGAGACGCTCCTTTGCTTAGAATCGTAACGAAAGGACACTCCAAGCGTGGCTGTCACGTGTCAGTAACGGGGGCTCGCTTTTCCAACACTAGGGTCTGAGCATCCACAGACAACCACTTCCACCCCGCGCACTTCTCAAAAACGTGCGGCGCTCTCCAGTGTTCCTCCCCTACCGGGAGAGGGCGCTGCCTCTCCGCCCTGAAGTTGCCGGACCGCCGGGAGCTGGACATGCACCCCATCCCTGACCCTTTTTTGGGGGGCGGGGGGACGCCAAGGACTACTCCTACGGCCCGAGCGGGGCCGACTGGGGAGCGCAGTCATCGGCCAGTCCCAGGCCTTGCCTGCCCTTACCGTTCTGGGAGCGGATCGCCTCCCCAGTGCTGCGGTCCCCGAACACGGACAAAGGCCCCTCCATCTTAGCGGCAGGTTACACGTCAAGTTTCAATCACACCGCGAACTATGGTCTCGGTCCCAGGCCGGGCGACGGCCACACCAGCAACGGATACAGCAACGGCGTGGAAGGTCCAATCGCCGCCGCAGGGGCTGCTGGGAACACCGCTCCCCGCAAAGCAGGGCGGGAAGAGAAAAATGGGAGGGGGCGAGAACGAATGTGCAGGAAGTGAAGAGCCGGAAGAGGGCGGTTCAGTACTTTCGCCCAATTAGAGAGCGAATGAGAAGGACGCGAAGGTAGGAAAACGGAAGTCAGGGTTTTGGACCTCTGGAAGGAGGTGTTGGCTGAAGCTGTCCTTCCAGGGGTGGCGCGTGCGCGTCTGCTCATTCTAGCGACTTCTAGAAAAGGTGGCTCCTAGGGCGGAGCTTGATAGGGTGTGGTGGGGTTTGGGTGTTGGGTACTTTTCTGAAGTAGACCTGGGGTTCTGAGCGCATCTCGCGCGACAGCTTATAGATTTGTTTTCCTTAAATTTAAGAACTGGCTCGGAGATCACGTGGCAAGTCGCAGGCTTTGTTCCTGGGCTCGCGACTCTAAGCCTGGGCCTGAATCTCAGTGGGAAAGGGGCAAGGCTTTCAATGGACCTTTGGGAAAAAGAGAGCCACCGTTTCTGAAAGGGAAACTGCATCTTGCGTTGACCCAGCCCCTCCCAGTGCCCAAGTTGGGTAAGTGTATCTCCAACAACGGTCGGACTAAGTTCTGCGACCAGAGGGCCCAAATACGGTCACGTGAAGTTACAGAGTGCCTAACGCAGCACCCGGTAACAAACTGCAAAAAGCGTCGCCCAAAACTGAAGAGTCGTGCCCCACC